>JAFIDM010026836.1:42222-79735 GCA_023159025.1 Thereuonema tuberculata
GATTGAATGCTCTCCATCAAAATAAACAAAGAGAAACCGAGGTAGTTCTTCTTTTCATGAATAAACCTCCAACAATGTTAAGTCTTCATCGATGAACAGAAATTATTAAAGAAATCCGATAGAAATTGAACCTTAGAGAAGTAATAAAAAAACAGTGGATAATTCTTCTTTATGTTCGTCCATCACCTTTTTTTTTTTTAATTAATAAACGTTCTTTATTGCCCGAGGATTTTGCCAAAGAGGGCACAGACAAGACCTCAATTAAGAAAGTGAAGCTTCCGTTTCGAGAAGATGGGAAAATTAACATAAGAATGTAGGGGAAAAGCAGAGTACAATTTCAGATTACTCGAATGCATACTGCTGAATATGGAAAATACCTTAAGTGTTAAAATAAAATATATGCTAAAATAAAAATGATAATTCTCCAATATTTCTCTATTTATTTAGTTACCTGCAGTGGCCTTAAGAAATAGAAATTATTCTGAAATGAGAAGTTTCAAACATCATGTCAGATTTCTCTTTTTCATTATTTTCACCGAATAAATGGCAAACAAGTAGATTTATTGAAAATTGAATGAATTTTCTTAAAAAGGTTCCTAATAACTTTTAATAACAAATAATTATCGCGCAATATTTCAACAAAAGAAATAACTAGCTCTTGTGAGAAGACCTTTGTCGTAAATCATTAAACAACTACTTAAAAGTGAAAGTAATGTTTAGTCAAGAACTCGATTTTATTTTATTTTGTATTTATTCTGAATTTCATGAATATATTAATTAAAAAATAAAAAGAAGTGTTCTTCCTATATTAGTTTTTAATATCTTTGTGTGGACATATACCATTAGGCTGTGCTGATGCAAATAATTATTTTGCCACGTATTCAAAAGTACGAGTTTTAAAACTGTCAGCGTGTTTCTAATTGAATACCGACATTTCAAGTCTCAGAAAAGTAATAACAGTTGCCTTCTCAAGCAGTGTACACATTTTTTTCTATTAAAATAATTTGTTGCACTTAACGTCACGTAATAACACAGAGCTCGTTCCGTCATAACCAGTTTGAAATTCCGATATTCCAGTAGTAAGAATTCGCTTCCAAATAGTAAGCATTCCTCTTAGCCATTAAAGTGGAGGGCAATTTTTAAAGCCGAACTTTTATAGTTAACTCCAGTTATTACGAGGGCTTAACATCTCGAAACCATCCGGTTTCTTTATTTTTTTTATGTTTTTAAAATTATATTTTGAAGTAGAATTGTAATTACAGAAAATAAAGTGCCCAACATTTATCTTCAATTATTCTGCACTTAACACTTTTCATAGAAATATTTCGGTAAATCGTTCCACTGCATTAGATCTACATTAGATTTGTATTCTCAAACTATTGTAAAAGAAAAAAAAATCTAAGTTTAATCTCATGATTTACATCTCTGATGCTAATAATTGATTTTTAATTACTGTTTATTGCAATCACAGCCAATCTTCGTTATCTGCTGACTGCGATCACGGTTTCAGCTGTGTTAACAAGTCTCCAGGTCATTCTGATATCTCACGTGTTCAGTGTTTTACATTGTTTTTTTTGTGTTATTTTTATAAATTTAAACAATGACAATCGAAAAGTAGTACTAATAAATTGTTTCAGCAAGTACTCCTAAGAGCATCAGGCGTTATGATTGAGCCAAACGGATAAGAGTCTTGCGCTTGACTTGCTTCTCGTTCTAGAAATTCGATTGTGAAAAGGGTCCACGGGAACGCAACCCTACTTTTTCGTTTGAGATCAATGCTTCGGTGGCAGAGGTTCCATTACCTCGGAGTTTCCCAAGAACGTACCCCCCCCCCCCCCCCAGGTTAAAGACAACCGATTGTGTAATACGATAATTAATGAAATTGCAGCTTAATATTCTTCTTCTGAAACAATATTAGTAAGATTCAAAGACTTCCAAATTCGTTATTTTGTTATGAAATGAATATTATCTATATAACCAATCTCTGAAAGAAGTTATTTAAAGCAATTTCTGAAAACAGAAATTGTGGGTTTTACTGCTTCAGTTTTGCTCTTAAATAAAAATCACACAGAGGATAGAAAAAATGCATTTAGTAGAATGCGAATCTGCTAAATGCATTTTTTCTATCCTCTGTGTGATGCGAATCTGAAAAATGTTTTTCTTTCTATAGCTGGTGAGTAACGAAGAGTGGTCTATGAAAAGTATATGAGGTAATGAAATAAGCTGAGCTCCATTGCACAAAGAGTGGCCTACAAGATTCTGAAACGCCATTTGCTTCGATGCTGTCGATGAACAAGAACTAAGTGCTGTCTTCAGCAGCTACTTAACATAATAAATCATAGATTCTCTGGCAGGTCCTCGACGCTGTTGATTGAAACGCCCAAGACTACGATCATCTTCAGTACTTCTGCCAATTGTATTTGTGTGTTTGAATGTGTGGCTGTTGCAAGATGACCAGTAATTAAAGTATCATCAAATTATTTTTCCCTAAAAATCTCAGTCCTAATATTACCTTTAGTTTATGTTGTTCTGAGCTTTTGTAGTAGAATGCGAACATAATATAAGGAAAGGTATTATTTATCTGGAATTTGAGACCATTGGATATTTAGCGTTGTTAGATACAGTACAGCATATCAGCAAGCGACTGGAATTCCATGTTATTTGAAATAGAAGCAATAATATTTAAAATTTTAAGGAGAAAACAACTTGGAAGCACTTCTGTGTCCCACCGGGATTTATAGATTTTTCATAAATCGAAACTGTTTCAGACTTCTTACGACAGAAGTTTCAAACTAACTAACTATCTTTGCATGAAGGAAGGAAAGCTAGTTCACAAAAGAAATATAGTGAAGTTCCAGTCAACATCCAAGTTATTATGAAAGTTTTATTCTATTGTTCTTCCTGAAAAGGAATATCTAAAAATATTTCTTTAATAGATCTGGTTTCCTAATTTTGTCCGAGTAAATATATAAAATAATTTTTGTATCCGTTTTCTTTTTATATAATTAGTTGAATAATCCTGTACATACAACTTACTTTGTACTAAATTGTAGAATTTAGACAAAAAAGAAAAAAAAAAGTTAAAGGAATTGTACATCTTGTTCATGTTACTCTTGTTATTTTCTATGTAATATTTTAACATTGTAATTATGTACTAGTTATGTAATGACCATATTTAAATCCTATCAGCACCTACATCACAGATACCCGAGTTTATCGAGTAGGACTAATGTATACTTTTACAAAATAAAACACATGAACAGTTTCAATTAAAATTTGAATACAAAAGAATTTAGTTGGCAATTAGAAAATGTGGGGAATTTCATTGCGTAGGTTTCTGATAAATTATAGGTGACCAGAAACTTCATTTTCTTAAGTTTTGTAAATTACGGAGTTAATCTCACGGACGAATTTTTATCTTTCCGACTTCGAAAACATAGTACTTTCTCCTTTTGTTTTTATATGGAATCGATCTTCAATCGGCAGAATAAAAACGCAGCTAGAGGAAATACGAAATAAGGATTCTTACGTCCGTTTAGCAATGACAAAGAAAAGTCTGAGTGAATCCATCTATTAAACACTTCGGAGCTCATGATTTATTCAGAGCAGACCATCTTCTACAGCGGGTTGACCCAGTTGTATCATTGCGTTAACGAGGCCCTATTTCACCAGCTCTGAACGGGATGGATTTCATCAAGAGCTGTTAATCATTCGGTCTGCATTATCAGAGCTCCTACATGCCATATTGGGAATGGTCAAATTTATGACACGTACTCGGGGAATACAGATGGCAAGACGATGATTACGCTATAGGTTGGGATCTGGTTTTAACGGAGAATTGACCATGTCATCGTGATGGCCATTGATAAAAATTAGTGTGATTTATTAAACCCAAAACATTTTGGGAGATTCGATAAAAGCCCAGCGGAATCGAATCATCTTTTTAAATAGAAATTAATCAAACTGAATTGAGGCAATATCAGTGAACCAACGAAAATACAGTAATGATTGAAACTAATTTCAGGAAACGGTTTCCTAAACAGGCATTGCATTAAATAGATTAATTTTCAAGTTATTAAAACATTTCCCAAAGCCTTAATTCATTCAAATTGGTCTAATAAATTCGTCGTAGCAATTTCCAATCTAAAGCTTCGGTTTGGGTCTTTTTTTTTGGGAAGGGGGGAGGCTACAGTTGCAATATTTTTTTATTCCAGTCAATGACTGCAGTAAATTACAAGGATGTCTAGTGAGACGGAGAAAGAGACATCTTTTGATAAGGGAATCACGGGACTATAATGCTCTTCACTCTGAATTGCGCCGTTCGAGCACAGATTACCGGTCAAGGCGATGGCCTGTCGTGAGACTGATAGTTTCTGAAGCTGGGTTCGAATCCCGCGTGGGGGTGTGGATGTTTCTTTTTTCTTCTTCAGTATTTGTTTCTCTTCAAAGGAGGCAAAGTTTGACTGTCACTTTATAGGTGTGTCCTGGATAGTTATTCAATTGACTGCAGCGTTAATTACCCCATCGTAGGATGTAACTATGACTGAAGACGCAAAAAATGGATCTGGGAATAAGTCACAGCACCAACACTGAATTGTCACTTATTATTAGGTACAACTTATCTGTTTCGTGAAGAGAATGGGGATTTACCTACAAATACAGATATAAAAAAAGTAATCGATTTTTTCCTCGCCGATAGCGACACTAGATCTGTATATTTTTAAAAAGCAAAGTTTAGAACTCAAAATATTTTTTCATATATAAATAAAGAATAAGTTCACTTCAAAGATGTGGAACTACTGTGGGACATAATGATATTTTAATGCTATTCCGTCTCATTTTAATTCTCAGGATTTGATCAATATTTTAGATTTCGTATTCAATAAACTACTAAGAATAACAAATTTCAATTTCTAACATGATATTTTTTACAATGAATATCTAATCATATTATAGAAATAAAATAATAAAATCTAAAAACATAAAATAAAATAAATCACTACCTTAGTGTCGTAACTTTTTGCTTTAGAGTTTCTATTACATGTTTATAAGCCCACTACAGACATTCATAAATTTCATTTGGTCGGCTTCTTTTGTAATATCTCTCACACACATCAAAGTTTTTTCTAGCCCCTTTATTACCGCGCCTTTTCCTTGACGCAAATGCATCAATTTTATTACGAGCAATATTTTCAGTTGAATCATATCTACAACGAAATATATCTCTAGCAATCTATAAAACGACAGATCTTTTTTTTTTTAATTATTTATTGAAAGTTTCAAGAAGTAAGAAGTTAATGGCAATTACAAGAAAATTATATAAATGGCTAACCACCTTTCAAATATCTGCTGATCATTAAAAAGTAAGATATTGGAACCCAGGATCTTTACGCGTAAGTCCAACTTTTATCAGAATCAGCAGAAAGTTGATTAACTCCAACCTTGAATAAGAAGTTACAAGATCATTCAGAGTGACACGGGCAAAACATGTGCCTGTGTAGGTAAACTTTTCGAAGTTCCTTACAGATAGTGTTTTAGCCATTTATATAATTACAGTGTAAATCACCTAAAAGAACTTTTTTTTTTTAAATGTACTAGAAAGATCATATAAGCTTACTGTAAATCCAGGAGTACATCCACAGTACAAAAAAAAAAAAAATCTTTCATTATTTGTATCCGACGATGAAGGTGTGTTAGACCAAATATGTAGCCTAATAGGGTATTTCTTTTTTTTTTAAGCGACCCATTTGGGAGCTATTGTGATACCGACTAAAATCGGTAGCCATTACGTTTGTTCTGTCCGTCCGTCCATCCATGTCTGTTTTCCCATAACTTCCTAACGGAAAGTCGCTTCGGCAAACGGATTTCACCGTCGTGCTCACAGGCCCAAACAACGTATGAATGGGCTATTTTCAGGGGCCAACGCCTCCCCCCCCCCAGTTTGAGATATTTGGCATTGTTGTCATTGTACCCCCTCCCCCCCCGACAACTCCCGAACGGAAGGTAGAATCGACAAACGGATTTCGCCATCGCGTTCAAAGACAACATAGGAGTAGAGTATTTTACGCCCCCCCCCTCTTCGTGTTCGAGATAATTGGCATTGTTTTCATTGGATTTCCACTATTAGCTTAAACGTTAGAAATGCAACCATCTCATTTCAGAAATGTTGGTGAGCCACTAATGTCAGTTCGTAGGCTGCCGCTCAGGCACAACCTTGTGGTCAAGACTGCTGCTTGCCATGGGGTTGATGTGTCTGAACATGGGTTCGAATCCCGGAACCGGCATTGGTGTTCCTTTCTTTCGTGTTTATGTACTTCTTTATCTCTTCAGATTTGAAGCCATAATGGTTTCCTAAGGTAGGCAAATTCGAAAATATGTGGCAGAAAGTTGCCATTGAACCCGTCATGTCATCAAAAAAAAAAAAAAAAATGGATCCTCCTTTTTCCTATAAGCTTATTTAAACGGAATATCGCTAATCGTTGCTTGCCTAGGCTTGGTACAATCTAACATAATCTCTGAACTCATATGTATCCAAGAGATTTACAACTTTTAAGTATTCTGATCTTTATCTATTGGCGGATATTAAAACTTTTTAACCAAAATGAAAAAAAGCTTTGTTCCAACAAATTTGAAAAAGCCTCTTGTTAGTTTTATAGGAAGGGTACTTAGCTTTTTTTAAAGACCTGTAACATAATAAACAAAATTAAAAATTTCGGTACTACCTGTAAGATATTAATATGGAGGCTATCCAGGACAGAGGGAAAACATGTAATAACAATTTAATTTAGATGTGGAAAATTTTATTTTTCTTAATTTCATAAATCAAACAAATTATCTGCCTGTGATTCACATACCACTAGGTCTTTTTTCAACTACCGACGGTTGAGAAACCCTGTTTCAGAGTATGGTTAGTAACTTTGCATTTACTATGTTGCTTCGTATTCTCACTAAGGTCTAAACAAAGTGTTATATTTTAAATTAGTGACTTCAAAGTTACTGAGCTATTTCAAATAGATCTCTGCTCATCTCATAAGAGTGAGTTTGTGTAGCTACATTGCTCACTTTCGAAGGCTGCTTCATCTCTTCAAAGATTTCATTTAAATATCTAATTACGTATTATTATCTAGAACTTTCTGAAAGTATTTGAGATATAAAATAGTAGACAGCAATAAAACGCTAAACAACCGACCTTAAAAAAAATGTATATGTAAACTTGCAATACAATTTATAACGCCAAGGGAATCCGGAAAAAAATAAATAAGATAGGAAAACCGGTATCTAATAGCCATAATATTTGTTATTCTGTTGGTTTTTTTTTTTTTCAATCTTTGACAAGTCCTTTGCATTTATTTGCCTAAAGCTCTTTTTAGTCATATTTTCCTTAGGGCTTAGATAGTTTACAAGCGACTGTCTCTTGTAAGTGCATATCCCCCCCCACCCCCCCGAATGTTCGTTAACTATCACAAGATGTCTTGTAATCTCTTAAATGCACCAGAGAGAAAAAAGGGCAACATAAAAAAAAAAATTTTAAAATTTAAGTCGAAAGTCATCTTAATCATACAGAGACGGACGGACGGACATAACTATTTGATTTACCTGAAACTTTTACTAGAAGTTTTCAAGTTCTAATAAAGAAGATTCTTTTTGGGTTTCGATAAACATCAGACCAATAGGTAAAGAATTAAAATACGCCAAAATATGTTGGCCTTCAATTTCAGTACCATGATATTTTGACAAAAAAAAAATGCCGAACACTTTTCCTACGCCTGTCAACTAAGCCTTTGTATTATTATTATTTATTATTATTAATCGTAAATAATGTTAGCTATTTACAATTAGTAATAATTAAATAAATAATTATAATAGAAATAAAATAATAAAAATAATTATAATGTAATATAATAATATTATAAATAATAATTAAAAAAAGTAAATATTGTTAGTTTCGGAAAATTATTTGACAGGAGGGGGAAGAACAGACGTAATAACGAACAACCGAATGGTTTTATATTATGTAGGTATTATAACTAAACATAAAATTGATTAGTATATAATTTAAATTTCATAATTAAAAACGGTGAGAAATGTTGGCCTTAGAAATAATGAAAATTAATGCACGATTAAGATTATCACTTCTTCAGTGTTCTGTTGCATGCAGCAGGTTCAAAGGACTTTAGGGGTATGGGACCCCATAGAAGGATCCTTTTAATACCCTGGGAAGATACTGAGCTGGTTTCCCATTTGCCATTCCATAATTCCTTAAGCCATTCAGATTTTAAGGGAAAGATTAAGAAGCAGACAAACACAAGAAAGGAAATAAACATCCATGCCGACGCCGGGATTCGAACTCAGGTTCCGACAAATCAGCTTCCGGAAAGGCGGTCGCCTTGACCCCAACGTTATGCGGGAACGGCAAAGATCATCATTAGGAATTCTTAATTATGTTGTTTGTGATCTGACAGTCTAATGGACTTACAAAACAAAGCTATCTTTACCTATAATAAAATTTAGAGGACGTACTGATTTAGTCGTGTAATACTACAGCTTCTGACCTTAGTAAACCTTCTGAGAAAATAATTTTAAAGTTAATTTCAATTAATATCCCAGAAAGAGTCTATGAATGACCAAAGAAAATCCCCTATTCAGGAAAACACTAAAACTATATTCCCTACGTCTAAGAAAATATTTGAAGCAGAGGTTCTCAAACTTTTTTTTTTTTTTTTTTTTTAACTCGAACCTAATTTGATTTATATTACTTTTATCTGGATAATCAACTTTCAGCGAAAAGGAACATGACCCAGTCCTTTTTGTTTTAACCAATCACAAAATGCCGCCATTACAGAATTTTTTGAACGCAATCCCTTTGCAAACTACCATATGAGAATTATGATTAAAGTACCACAACGTTACATATCGACAGGGAAAGTTGAATAGTAACAGTTATTTAATTGTTAAGGGTCGTCCTAGAGATGAATATGAATAATCCATTGTAGAAAGTGCGATTGATTATGATTACAGATTTCTGTCTATCCTGTATCATCTTACACCACTTTTACCTTTCTAAGAATGTTTCCTCTAATTATGATAAATTCTCTTTACTACAATCAACATAATGCTATTCGTCTTACTATGCTGATATAATAAGTACGCAACTTCATTTGAGCGATAAAGTTTTTAAATAATTTGGAAAACGAATGTATAGTAACAGACTGAGGATCACTGATTCAATGTCAATCCATTCCCTGTATCATTACAAGTGAAATGAATGTAATTTGATTTCTGTAACTACGAATATACTTGGATCAAAGGGATCAACATATTTCACACAATTATGGGCCATATTTAACACTGGCACTGATCTAATTGAACTGTTACAGTTAATTAACTACTCATTAACGTCATTTTATCGATCCTGACAAACTGCGTAAGGAAGTTTTGAACATTTTAAAGCTTAAAGTTAAAAACACACATGATAAATCATGAAAAGTTATAATTTTTTGAATTTGAAGACATTCTGACTGATAACTTAGAACTTTTTTAAAAACTAAAAAGTGATAAACTTTGTACATTCGACAACGGGCTTTTCATTTCAAATCAACTTGGTAAATACAACTATCAAAAGGTCAGAAGTTGTGGATTTGACGTAAGGTTTAATTGCTTCTCAACCGGTGAGGCCTTTGGTGTGTAGCGAGAAAATTCTGAGAATGCATGTGTAATCAACATTTAACTTCACATTAGTCATATGCTCGTATCTAGAATAAAATCTAAACATCAAATAACAGAAATATAAACTACATTCTGCTTCATTCCAACAATTAAGATTAATAAAATAGTAATTCTCATTCAAATCGACTTAAAAAAATTTCAGGGTATCTTTTATTTAACCAGATTTTTTTTTTATATTGGTAAATCTTAAGATCTTTTTCAAAAAATTCGATGATAGCACAAAAAAAGCATTGAAAAAGCTTGGTGTTCTTTCGGATTTAGGAATAAGGTTTGGTGCCGCTAGATTTCTGCTAATATAAAAGTGTGCCGTGAAGAGAAAATGGGTTGAGAGACACAGGATGTGCCACGAGAATAAAAAACAACAGAAAGTAGTTTTATTAAAATTCCGGAAAATAGCAGGAATATACAATAGATATTAAGTATTTCCAACAAATATTAACACAAGAGGAACAAGTAAATAGTAAGTAATACAAACTGGAATAGTTAAATCACTGAGTCAATAGTTACATCGTTTTTATAATTCAATAAGCAAGTGTGATATATAATGAATGTAATTCATGTGCAAATTTTACTAATGTTTTTCCAAGGATTTTATCAAGTAAGTATAAAGCAACCTCATAAAGCAACCAAAAAGTTTGGAGTGCAGTGCGATATTAGGAACAAAATTTTTAGTGTTCCGCCGGGTTTTTCCAAATATATGTGCGGTTGAAGCAAAAATGATTGAAAAGCATGTCTTAGAATGATATGGAGTAAAAAAAGTAACAATTAAATTATGCGTTTCTATTCACTAGTTTTTATCTGCTAATAACTAAACTCTATCAGTTTAGATAAAAAATAAAACAACATATTTATTATTCATAGAAATAACAATCCTTTCAGTTGATGAATTCTGTTGCTTTTATGGAACACAATGTTATCTCGAAGTTTTAAGACGTGATTTTGATTCACATAGAAATCGATTTTTTTTTAAAATCGATTTATATTTTTAAAAAATGTAGTTATGAATGTCGAATTATTTAATTTTGAGCTTTTATTTACAAAAACCTATCTAATTTCAGAAGATCTCCGATATTCTATGTATATTTTGAATGTTAAGTGCTCATGGATCTACGGTAAATCGTCCTATTACTTCTCTCCCATTACAGAGATCTGCAATCATTTTAAAACAAATGGTTGAACTGCATGTAAAATTCATGTAAAAAACAACATGAACTACATTTGAATGCATTTCTGGCATGACGAGGTTGTGAATTATGTGTAAAGACATTGGAACCAAGATTTTGAAACTTAAGCAGTTAAAGATTAACTGATTTGGCGAAAAGAGCAGATGGTATCAGAAGATGAACACGTTCATAAATCCTTCAGATAGAGATGTCCTGGTATGTGCTACTAAATGCCACTTCACTACAAGAAATAATATTTCACTGAGAAATTAGACTACATCTCAATTTCCCCCATTGGATGAAAAATAAGACAAATAATAAATGCGTTAAAGAATATCTGTTTCCAAATTTAACAACACACATTTTTGTAACACATTGTAATATGCTTCAAAACTATGGAAAAACTGAAGTAGCTGTAAGATGTTAAGTTCATTGCAGCGCTACTTCGCCACCAATTTGTAACAATATTCCTTTTGTCAGTCATTTTTAGTAAACTTAGTAAAGGTGAGGGGGAAGGTATTGATGTGTTGTAATCAATATTTAAATGGACTAAAATACTGACTTTACTCACTGAAAATTTAAAGTATCAGAAAAATCATATCGTTAGGTCTCAAATTTGAGTCATTTGATTCACTTCTTTAGGCTTTTTACGTTCACGACATATTGTAGGGAAAACAAAAACAAAAACAAAAAACAAGGTTCGCCTTTTTTCCAACTACTTCTGTTTTCGAACAACAGATTGAACTGAAATAAGTTATTGTCACCATAATATTTTGTCAAAGCTTCGTGGCTCCATATAATGTTGAAAGGTATGAAAGAACGACACAATAAATTAGCTTTTAAAAAGTAAATGTATTATAATAGATTACAATAACTACATCAAATTTAACATCAAGCTACTGAAAATAAAAAAGATTCTGTTGCTGTTTGATGACCCACTTAAAAAGTCATTTGAAATACTATCTCAATGGCGAGATTGAAAACAAATATTAGCGGGGGATGGGAAAGCGGTTTTCATTGATTTTTTTTTATATCTTTTTTTTAAAGATACATGAGTGTAAGTTCAACTAGCCAATGGTCAAAGATGAGAAAATGCACATCTGGTCTCTTATTCTGAGAAGTAGTGTCCAGTATCACTTCCAGAAACTCACAGGAAAAAAAAAAATGTTGTCCTTTTTTTTATGTCAGAACCGTCACTACTTCAGTTTGTGTTACGTTTACCAGAAATAAATGTTAATTGACACATTCACTGTTCTTAAAACCTCGATCCTTCAAAAGTCTAAGTAAAAGAAAATCCGCACCTGAATAGGAGAAAAGGAGAAATTGCCTTTCTAACTTTAGATTATGGGGAGGAGTTGGGAACGGCCGTTTCGTCCTTCAACGGACTCATCAGCCCAACCCAGCCTCAACCCTAACCAAAATCAGAAAGGCAAGATCTCCTTGTCTCTTAAATTCTTCTGTTAAGTTTCTGACAAGCATTCATGCAAGTTAAAAGAAAACCTTTTTTTTTAAAATCAGCTTTGAATTTAGTTAAGAAGGAATTTAGTTAAGAATTTATAGATTAATTTTCACTATCAATAGTTATTTTTGACTGTGCTTAAAATATCTCATTACGTCAAGATATTTTTCTTTTGTAAATAAGGTCCTTACAATTTAAGTTAAAATTGTTGACAGAAATAAGGAATTGAAATAGGAATGTAAAAAATACTTTAAATATTTAAAATATTAATTTTATAGTAGTTTTAATAATTAATTTCGATATTTTCCCTGCATCAAAATTGGATGGTGTTATGCATTATTTGACCAAGCGCCAAAATACAGTTTTTTAGATTATTGCTCCATCTACTAGCTAAAGTTGTAAACTCTTTACAAAAAATTATTCCTACTTGCTATCTCAACATAATTCTGCGGAAAGTTAATTTTGAATAGACCTCAGTCGACTAATCTAACGAATAAGATTTACATCATGCGACTAACGACCTTTGTCGTATGGTCATTTGATTAGAAATTCATACGTTCTCATGTGTGGTATATTTCATTTTGATATACGTATAATACTCTACATTCCATAAAAAAAAAAATGAACTAAGACAACAGTGTTTGCGTTTATGCGAAAATGCCGAAATCGAATTTTGGCGCTTGGTCAATTGATGCATAACTCCATCCAATTGAAATTTCAGTCCGACTACATGAAGAAAAATGATATCCGTTGTATACAAACAAACGTTCATTCAACATATCAATGATGGCACTTGTGTTGATCAGATGTACTTTCTAAAGCTCAACGCCTTAATTATGCTATTTTCGCTATATAATAAACTGACAGTGAGCAGTCTTAGTATTCAATTTGATTATTTCCTTCTTTGTTTTTGTAGAGCATCACGCTAAAACGGCAGGACCATTTCCATAAATTTTGATATGCGGGTTATTTATGGTCCAACTTAAAATATCAGCGCTATTACTTTGGGCCCCACTTCTTTCCATCTCTCAAAACTGAACCCCACTCCTGCACTTTGGATGAATATCTAAGCTTATTGCTAATAACAGAAGCTTATTACTTTTGGGGTTGTGAACTTTCTACAACTTCCAATACTGTACGAATTAACATAGTAGAACCTCAAGTTAATAATAAAGACTCAAATACGTAGAACCGATATTGTTGTATTAGTGAGGAAGGTACAAGCAAATGGTACCTACATTATAAAGGTGAACTAATAAATAATGAATAAATATCGCTACAGACCTTAAAGACTTAATGTTATCTTACTGTAATTTAAATTAATTTTTAGTCCTATTGACTTACTAAAAAACTATTTTTGGAGCAAGTAACTTCCAGAAAGACTGAGTATAGGTATTCTTTTGTTTTGTTTTACAAAAGCAGAGGCTTTACATAAAACAGTATTAATAGGATTTCTCGCTATCCAAAGTGGTTGTGATACAGATAACAACAGCGATTTTTTTTTTTAAGGCACTACTACCAGTCAAACGAATGACGTCATCCTGCAAAATGACGAATGAATAGAAATGTTCAAAAATGTTGAAATTAGAGGATAACAGAGAGGATTGATCGCTATACATGATCCTAAACTTAAACACGAATTTATTTGCTCTCTCTACATAATCTTTCGAATATTAAGGGGAGACGTAAGTCAGTTTGGAGGATTTGGAAGTTTAAGTTCAAATCGTTCTGTAAAGTGTTAAAAATATAACTAAAAATCTGAAAATTTAAAACATTACAGTTTAAGTGTGAATGAATCATATTCTCCTATTCTTGATTTTTATACGATAACTGAATTAATTACATTTCAGCTCAAAATAGGCTAATTTTTCCTTTCGAAATTTGTTTTCTATTAAATAATTTTAGCTTAAAAAAAGCTTCTGATTCTATGAGTAAATAAAGTAATAATCTAGTAACTGAATTCAAAGTTTCTTTTACTTTCCAAATAGTTGAATTAAAAAAAAATAAAAACCATAAACCGAAACTATCAAATTTCTGTTTTTTTTTTTTAAATTCAACAATTGGGAAAGTAATAAAAATGTTGAATTCAGTTACTAGATTATTACTGTATTTATTCATAGATTCAGAAATGGGAGCTTTTTTAAGCTGAAATAATTTAATAGAAGGCAAATTCTTTCGAAAAATTAGCCAGTATTGAACTTAAATTTAATTAATATCGTATAAAAATCAAGAATAGGATAATAAGATTCATTCATATTTAAACTGTCATATTTTAAAATTTTCAGATTTTTAGTTATATTTTTAACACTTACAGAACGATTTGAACTAAAACTTCAAAATCATCCCAATTGACTTATGCCTGCCCTGGTCAGACTGAAACGAAACCCATTAGACTCCAACACGATACTCACCAACGGATAGAATGACTTTGGCAATTTAGATTTCATGAACTTTATTGAAGGATAATCATCTATAGTTTCTCTCGAGTATGAAATAATGGAAATACATCTGCAAGTAGATGTTTTCACCAATCAAGTAAGATATAATCTCCTTGGGTGTAAATTGGTTTTTTGTGAAGCTTAGACACAACGTTAAATCGAGAATTCATAAACAGGGTTTTTTTTTTTTTTTTTTTTTTTCAGTATTATGATTTTTCCTGCAAATTAGAACGAAACACATCTGTTATTTACCTGAATAAATATATATAATTTTTTAATTATGAACATTCTGGAATTGATCTTACATAGATTTATTGGGTACAAATTAGAACGAAACACATCTGTTATTTACCTGAATAAATATATATAATTTTTTAATTATGAACATTCTGGAATTGATCTTACATAGATTTATTGGGTACAGTTAAATCGCTCCCAGATTAGTTTATTAAAATAATTTATTACAATAATTAAGGAAAGAATTTTTTGGTAATAGCATATTATAGTATTGAGGTTATTAACTATTTTTTTTCTTTTAGAGAGACTGTTAAAATCAGAAAATTCTTTTCGATTTTTTTGGGGAAGAAAACAAACTCAATGATATGGAATTCCCAGCACAAGGTTAATGTTCTGAAATGATGTTATATAATGTGGAGGAGTGTTATCTAACCCTGAACTCTAACCAAGAATTACAACCATGATTTCAAAAATCCACTACATTATTTTAATTCATTTTTCTTCAGTTTAATACGGTATAAAAAAAAAGATAATAAATGGCCGAATGCTATTGAAATCAATTGCCAGCTTTAATTGCTGATCATTTTCTGGCCTAAGCGTTGTGGAGCGACCTTGGGAAGGTTGAACAGGATTCCTTGACAAAATCTCACCCACCACCACCAACATGCTCTTGCCACCTCCGCCCCGAATCCACTTAGTCTGCAACAGCCAGTGTCAAATGGCTACAGGTAGAGCCAAAAACATTCACTTAATACTGCAACAATACTTAAAAGCCTTTTAGTTGGTATAACCTCTTTTCATAAAGGGGGAAAAAAAAAAACCGATCAAAATAAAAATTTCAGCCTCCTTAATATTATAGTTTTATATTCAAGAAAAGCTCACTAAAAGAACTACATTACTACGTAAATAGTCTTTAATTTGAATGACCTATTGCTATTATTGTAAGATCGCAGTAAAACTGTCGTTGTTTGTTATTGTTATGTGAAAGACATTTAAGAAAAAGTTGAAGTTAAATATTTTTAGCAGTTTAGGTCAATGAATATTGGAATTTGATTTCTAACATTCACTACAGACCTAAATGAACAAGTAATAAATATTCACATTTGCATAACGAAGTTTTCGTGTTTAATACAGCAACGATGATTTCTGAAATTCTTATTAACAAAGGTTTTTGACAAATGATCACAGACGATATTGAAAGTCCACACTATTCTAAAATACGCAGAAAGTATTAAAAAAGTATTAAATAAAAATTCAAACAATTAAATTATACGCGATAAAATAGGAAAAAACAAGGATTTCCAGTGCAATTCCCAAGGCAATGGATTAACAGAAAACAACAATTCGAAGTATCATAGGGGCCGTCCATTAATTACGTGAGGTGTTTTTTCAAAAATTTGGAGCCCCTCCACCTTTGGGGGGATTTGGTGAGATGTGGTGGGACCATGTGGTGGGACCCCTCCCTCACATGAGATTTCAAAAAGTCAAAAAAGTTCAAAAAGTCAATATTACAAAATGTTGTAATCTATTATAATACGTTTATTCTCTAATGAAAAAGTTGACGTGAGATTTTCGTTGACCCCCCCCCCTTCCTCTTTTGACCTCATGTAATTAATGGACGACCCCATAGAACAGACAAGGAGTTCTTTGCAACAAATATTTAATAAACTATTCCTTAATACTCGTCATTGTGAAACTATATTACACGAATAATGCGACAAATTAAGTATTTCAAAAAATATTTACCCATTCTTGAGCTACGTAGAGTTATTTTATCTATAATTAAAAAAAAAAAAAAAGCCAGCCAGAATACAGCTGTATAAAAATATGAAGATCAAAAAACTGATCAAAATCGTAAGGATTAATATCGCATTAAAAGACTTGAAAAATTCAAGGAAAGCGATAAAGAAATGTAGATACTTAAAAAAAAAAAAAAAGTAAATATACATTAAGATAATCAAAATAAATGCTGGAATAAAAAAATAATAAGGAATTAATAAATATAATCAAGAAAAAAAAATAACGAAAACTGTACTTCGAAAAAAAAAATATAAAAATAAATGAATGCCGAATATTGTTAAGAAAAAATATAAAACATATTATAAAAGATTCGATTTATGGTAAGCATAATGCATTTTTAAGTAAAGGAATTCAATGAATTCCATTCAGTTACGTTAGATGATTGACAGTGATTTTAACAAATCAATCTAACAATGTCGTTAAATATGTTCATTGGTTATTAATTTGTTTAATGCAAATATTTTACGTGCACTGAAATATCTTAATTTCAAAATATAACCATACACCTGTTTAAACAAAAACACATTTATACAATTTAAATTACAATACAAACGCAACTAGTTTCTCCACCGAGAGGTGGCAATTGGATTCAATTGCTTGAGAATACCACCTCTCGGTGGAGAAACTAGTTGCGTTTGTATTGTAATTTAAATTGTATAAATTACAATTTTTGTTTTTGTTTAAACAGGTGTATGGCTATATTTTTGAAATTAATTTGTTTAATGAATGTGAAGCCCATTCTATTCTTAAAATCTTAGCAATACTTTTAAATTTACTGCCATTAATGGCTTAAAATTACATTGATACAGTGATTGTTATACAAATTAAAAATGTTATGTGAAAGTTAAATATTTCAATATTTCGCTTCCTTTGCTGATTTTAAAATAGATGAAAAATGTAATTAACTTCAATAATTAAACATTAACGGAGAATAGAAATTTTATAAATTGAAGAATAATATTTATCAGTTTACTTATGGGAATATTTAACAAATTATAGATTCAATAATAACTGAATAGGAAACCATTTCTATTTCTTAAAGATTATTTCTTCAATCTCATTTCTGATTTATTTTTTTTTTTATCTCATTAACGAGCATTCACTTCTTTCGAACATAAACTGTTATAAATTTTTGTTTGACAAAGTGTTAACGTTTTATGACCTCGATTTTCCTCTCTTGCTCTTTAGATTTTATGAATGCAACATTCAAGCAAGAGTTTCTTGATAAAAAGAAAAGTTGGATGAAAACCATTTAAAGGGAAGGGAAGATTCCCTGCAGCTCCACTGGCCACGCCCCTCGCACGGAACAACCTACAACAAAACACGGTAGCGACAACGGAAAGCGGAAGTGACCATTGTTCTACACCTATTTCAATTCACGTTTCAATATTTTTATTCTGTACTTACCACATTTTCATTTTTACAAATAAAACATATTTAACCATTACCAAATTAATGCTTACGAAACAAATCCACGCTCTCGATTGATGTGAAGTTTAATTGAGATAAATAAGTAAATCAAACCAGAAGTTTGAAAGAAGTTAAAAACTATGAGAATTCAATTTTAACGTTGCACATTATAAGTTAAAAATGAAGACAATGACACACTGAGCTAAAAGATTAAAAAACATATATTATACATTAAAAAGGACAGATTTCGCTACATATATAATAGCATTCTCAACTAAAATAACAAGAACAATTTAGTGCTTAAATACAATGTCATTGACACTGAAAAATGAATTAAATCAGCATTATTAACTTCATTTATCTTGTTTGGATTAATTTAATCTAATCAAATCACACGGAATGGATTAATGAAACGGGATTAAAATCCATTGTTCAATGTAGTAATGTAGTAATAGGATACAAACCCATAGTCTAGATTTTCAATGCTTTTTTTATTGGAATTTTTGTCGCCTTCTATTTTCTCTACAAAGGCCCCTTGGAAAAGATTTCAAGTTGCATACCAAGTTTCAGGGAGATCCATCCGGTGGTTCAAAAGTTATTGGGGGTGGGGAAAAAAAAACACACCCACACAAAACTGACTAATTTGATGAACCTTTTTTCTTAATGAAAAATTAGCTAAAGAAATATTAATTGAAAACGAAGTGAGGTTAATCCATTTAATGTGAACATTTACGACATTTCAATCAATATTTTCATATTCAATTGACGTTCTTTAAGCAAATCAACAGAGCGGGGCATGTATGTCTGATAATATTTTAATAATAATTTTTTATTCAAATAATATTAGAAATAATTGATGATTAAACCGTTTAAAATATGGTCAATGTTCTCCAAAATTATTGTAATTAAAAAAAGAAAAGCAAAATTATGTTTTATAATTTTCCGCTCAAGTATTTATGATTTTTTTTTTCTAGTGCTGGAATTTTAGAAGCCAGTAATGCAGTGCATCTCAACTGTCAGGTCTCTCTTTAAATGTTAAACGCGTCCTGGCGTCTCGGTTTTAATGTTTTCACTCAGTTTATTTAAACATAGATGTACAGTTTGTACACATATTTCTTTATCTCCTGTATTTATTCATTTAACACCGACAAGAAAAGCTAACAGGAAAAAAAAATGATTAATAACGAAATAATAGAGATAATAATGAAAAAACTTTACTAAAAATTCTCTTACAAGGGAAGTGCGTGACCTCGTACGTGACCTTGAACGCACGAAAATATGTTTAGAATATAAATCGCTCATGCCAAAAACCAGTGGTATGAGTCATTCCCATGAAAAACCGCACGTTTTGTCACGAGAGACATTTGAATGATCACCTATTGAAGGTCCAAGAGAGGAACTCTGGTAACGCGAAGAAACAAAATATCTATATAATAGGACCAAAAACACACATATTTCAATGTCGTGACTACATTGCTAAATTTCCCTCTGCTTAAAATAATTACGCTATCTTTAAAGTTGATTGTATAGCACAGAGTGAAGCTGATGATGAAACGACGATCGTGTAACTTTACTTGTGGTTTTTCACATTGTAGTCTTACAAAATCAACTATCCTTCTCACGTAGAGCTTATATTGCCTAAAGAAGTACATAGCAAGAGATTGGCAATATTTTGTTGTCTTCGGTGGCAATACTTTGAGATTAAGTACTTGTTAGTGTAGGTACAACATGCCACCGTCGGATGGCGCTAGCAGACAACAGCTGAGTTTTGCATGGGAATGACTCATACCACTGGTTTTGAGATGAGCGATTTATATTCTAAGCACATTTTCGTGCGGTTCTCAGCGTTCGAGGTCACGCACTTCCCTTGTTAGTAATATTGAGGTCTTTAATGGAGTTAAAATTATTTAATTTTGCAGTCTTCTTTAAAAAACACTTGTAAATTAAAATTACTATTAACAGTCCTTTAATAAACACCGAATGAACAAATATTTCGCGTTCCTTCTCGGAATTCGTTCGATCTACTGTTGGGAGTCGCGCCTCAAACTTTGAGAACCACTGAAGTAGTAGTAAACTGCGATTCTGACGTAAGGATATTTAAATAATTAGTTTCTGACAGCGATTCCATAGTAGGCTTCCGTGACATTGTTTTATTTATATAATATTTGTTTTGTCAATATATATTTGTCAAAACAAAGAGAAAAATAGTTATTACCAAGGCATTTATCACGAGATAAAATTATGATTTCCGTAGATACCTATTTCTACGTCTCATCTTTTTACTTTATTTTTTCTGAATTGTTCTACAAATGAGATGTCCTTACGATGTTGCTAAATATTATGGTAGAAACGGATTTTTCAATTGAGATTAGAAAACTAACCTGGGTAATCTAAAAGAGAAAGTCCCTAGGGAAGAGGAGGTAAAAAAACTGTCGTTACTCATAGGCACCTCATGTGAAAATACTTAATGCGGCTCTGAATCATATTCAAATAAAAGTGATATTCACGCCCTCCCTCAGGCAAGAACGTATAAAAAACGCACATACTTAAGAAGTTGATGATCAGTCGAAATATTCTCTTTAAGTTCTTCCACGTAGAACTATCTTGATTCATTGGTAACCAATTTAAGGATAACTTTATGTAATGTCGTAATTCAGAGATAGTAGCAATGGTACGTTTGTTGCTTTACCAATAGAGAAGAAAAAAAAGAACAACAGAATATCGACTGCCTGCCGTTGTATTAATCACGTGACCCTAATGTACGATTTTAATTAGTCGTATAGGATTTAATGAATTCCCGTTTGTTCTTAACGGTATCATTAGCGTGCACGAAGGTTTCGCTTCAGTTCTTGTCTTATTAACTCCATACGGGATTCATACAAACTTCGCTCTGCCCAACTTGCAACGACTTCCTGGTGTCTTCCCTCCAATTTCCTCTTGATATTTGGTAGATTTTATTTTCAGCTTAATAAAGGAACTCCACGCCCTTGGGCCTCATTAATAAAATTAGAATGCAGCACGAAACCAAAAGGCAATGTTATCTATGTATATTAATTACCTATCTGAAGTATCTAATTGCCGCAACGAAGGAAAACAACAAAGTTTCAAAAGGAAATCAGCAAAGTTTTTAAAAGGAAAACTAACAAAAAAATTAAGAAAAAGACTATAAAGTAATATATAGGGAAATAAAAATATCAACAGTTGTAAATAATAAGAAACTTCAGATATATTTAAATATTTTTCTATTTATAGAATTTTATAAATAACGGAATAAGTTTTTTTCTTTTTTTATCGATTCAGAAACGTCATTTTCCTGCATTTAACACCTGTAACCCTTAACGAGTTGTTTATATGCAGCACAAATCTGACTGCGAATCATATATTTTACTATTAGAAGCTATTAAAATTCCTATGGGGAAAAACTAAATACAATCAAACTACATGTATTTTCCTAACTTTTAATATATTAGAAAACACTGTTACTTGACTTATACATATGCTTAAACTACATTAATTTATTACATAATGGATTAAGAGATCTGTTGGCAATCGATCTTTACTGGGTTTTTTTTTTTCTTTCTTTTTTTAGTTTTTGACGCCATTTACGAAACGCGACATCTAGTGTTAAAAACATGAAATAACTATCTACATTTGTATTCAATATTGCTCTTTAACAATTGCTTCTGATAAGCATTGCATACTAGCTCAATATAACTTATAATGAATTTTACGATTTATTATTTATTAGTACGATGAAGTAACAGAAGCAAAATATACAACTACAGCTCAATAATATCGGAGACCTAACAACTTCCTGAGATATAAATAGATTGTAATATATACCGTCCAAGCTTTTCTGGTTTAAAAAAAAGTTTTTTTAAAAAAAAAAAGAGACAATAAAGTTATGCGAAACTAAAAATCTTAAAACAAAAATACTTCAAAACATTTTATAAGCCACCAATTACATCAACATTAAAAGTAAAGGCTATGTCTTAAGGAAAATTAAGACATTCGACAAAGGAAATAAATTTTCAAAATCAAAGTATTAGAAAACTGTTATATAAAAGTTCAGAAATCGATTACGGAGTCTTTCGTTCAATAGGAGTTCCAGCATCTAATGTAGAATAAAAAATAAGAAATTAAATACTTCGTTTTCTGATTAAAAAAAAAATGCACTTAAATGCAATCACACAATTAACTAATTTATTTGTTTTGATTTGGGTTTTGTGGATCGAAAGCTCAAACGTTTGTCAAGGTCTGGAGGAATCGGGTTCAATTCTCGGCGAAAGTTCGGAATTTTTTTTCCAGGTTCTTTCTCCCAGCTTTACCCAACCTTTTGGAAATTCGGGATTGAATATCTTTCCTGGAGTCAGAGTCGAGTATTAGCCTGATTAAATCACACCTTCCCTTATTACTTTGATCCAGAAACACTGGAGTCGTAACTTTTTAGGCCTACAAAAGGCTAATTGATGAAAATCTTTCTTGATTGAGCTTATTTTTTTGTAAGCGGTCAAAAAGTACCACTATAGTAAATTAAGTATATTTTTTTATGATAATATAAACTGTATTATAAGCTCTGATGCACCTGTAGCTTCGAAACCAGAAAAATAAGTGAATTTACATTTTTCGCTGGTAAAATTCCTACAGCAAATAACACGTTGTGCCAAATACTAACAAACTACATCAAATACTTTAACATTGTTAATGTCTATTTTTAAGACTGATTCGACGAAAAAAAAAACTTTCTAATTTCGCTTGTTATTCAACATTCACGCTATTAGCTTTATTCTCTCCTCAAATTTATAATCATAATAAGATTCCTAAGTTCTTTCATTTTATAAGTATTGGTAGATTACTAACCAAATAACTCTTCTCTACAGGATTCACCAAACAAAATTAGATTACCTTTTTATTTTAGATATTTAATTTAGTTCAGAACTTCCATTAAAGGTATGTTATTGTAATCATAAATTTCTTGTATATGTTTTATATAGGACCTCTGCCATATATCTACCACAGAGAATATATGAATAACAAATTTAATCTCTTGAAAGAATAACTTTTACTAATTAAAGCTAGCAATATATATATAAATATATATATATATAAATATATATTTATTTATTTTTGAGGGAAAAAAAAATAATGTATTTTGAATAAAATTGTCCGCTGTGTATGTGTGATTTTTTTTGAGCTGTTACATCGATTTCACAATAACGTTAACCTGTGTTTAGAATATACATCGCTCATCCCTAAAATAGTGGTATGAGTCATTCCCATGCAAAACTCAGCTATTGTCTCCTAGCGCGCTTTGAAGACCCGCATTTTGAAGACTGAATAGCTGTGCAACACTATCAGGACAGTAGGAAAAGTTTTGTTGTTTAGATAGCGTAATTATTTTAAGCAAATGGAAAATATAGCAATATAGTCACTACATTGAAATATGTGTGTTTTTGGTTCTATTATATCGCTATTTTGTTTCTTCATGTTACCAAAGTTCCTCTCTTGGACTTTCAGTAGGTGATCATTCAACTGTCTCTCGTGGTAAGACGTGCAGTTTTGCATGAGAATGACTCATACCACTGTTTTTAACATGAGCGATTTATATTCTAAACACATTTTTATTCGGTTCTCAGCGCTCGAGGTCACGCACTTTCCTTGTAAGTAAATAATGGAGCTCAACTGTATAGTCTTACGTCATCAACCCTAATACCTAACTTAACATCTTCCAGTTTTCATTTTTTTATCTAAATGCAAATTCTTTAGCAAAAAGCAACATAGATTTTTTGAATCTAAATCAAAAACCAACTAATTTTTTTACAGTATAAAATGGCGGACGATTTCCTTAGTATGAATTGCCATTTTGCAAAGACATTTAATAAAAACATCTTTCTTTAAATCATGTCTACTTTTCAATGTGCAAACAAGGCAAAACTTTCACTCCAACAATAGATTATTCGTCGAGTGGTGGCCTTCACTAGTCATCACCTCTTCTCTTCCTAACAGTATTTTAATATCTTCTGTCATGACAAAATGACACAGTCATTATGAATTAAGAATGGCAAGAGGAATGTCACTGAATGTCAATGTCACTATGTATCAAATAAAAACTTTTCTCCGCTAAATAATTCAACTCGTGATAGGTCATTGTGGGTTACTACATGACTATCAAAGCTACCTCCTTCAGCTAAACATTAGGATAGGAGAAAAACACAAAAAAAGCCTGAATCCTTTTCAAATCTTTCTGATTTCATATTCTAAGTATACATCATTTTAATCATAAGTTTCAGTTTATATGTTGTAGTTTTATTGAACTATAAATGATCATTTTTGGCCCATATTTTAATTTTCCTTTTTGATGTTAGGTATTAGAGACACAAGCTATTGTCCAGAACTGCAAACAAATTTATTAAACAATTTCTTCTTTTCAAAATAACTAAATAAATTCTCGCTTACCAATTTTACTTCAATATTTATTCTTGGCTCAAATGTTTCAAAAAATATCGATTGTATCTTTCTCCCGCTCAAAGAATCAGAAAGAAAGCGTAGACCGGAAGATAAATAACAATAATGAATAATCAGCACTGCTTTTAACTATATAACGATATTTCTTATTAGTAATCAACAATTAATTTCAGACCAGTTGTCAAACAGTTATTTACTAGAATACTGTAATACCAAGAACGTAATGTATTATTATAATACAACAGGAAATATAAATGCTACTGTTGATTGATAATTCCAAGAAATGGCAGAGAAATTAATTTTTACACTTAATGAAACCCTTTGCGCCTATTCTAAAGAAATAATTACTATGTTTTTTACAAATATCACGAATTTCGTTAATGATAATGTTCTGAATGTACCTTTATGGGTTTGGTTGGTAATGGATTGTAGGATGAGAACAAGGGACTAAAAATAGAAAACACTAACGATTACAGCCATAGATAATTCAATAAATGAATATTCCACGAAAATGATGTTTAAAAGTTAGGAACAGGTTAAACAGATGCAAGACTATTGTTTTGATTACGATTGTTCACGTACTGTAATAAAAATATTTCTCATTTTTTTCTTTTTTACAAAAATACATAATTTCTGTAGTAAGTGATTTGCCATTTATTTAAATTAATGCATTTAAAACAAATAATTAAAAACACAAAATAATAACACATCTGTTATTGTCAGTTTCCAAAGAATTAAGTTTCACTCTTTTCTTCGGTCATTTCACTTCAATGGTGCAGACATCGTGACTGGTAAGTGATTCATTTAATTGTTTTCGTTATCTATTGCTGATTATGGAAAACCGTTCCTTTCAAAAAGAAGTAGAAAAGTTAAAATGCAATATTGTTTAGTTTGGTTTTTTTGGTTCTTTTTTTTTTTTTTTTCAAGTACAGTATATGAAAGGTAAGCAGTCACATTAAAATACTTATGGTTAAAGTTTTATAAAAAAAAAAAAAAAAGTTTTCTGCAACTAAAATAAATGTTTCAGTCCATTCTGATCAAGATAACTCAGAAACTGTTAATCCTAGGAATCTACAACTTTATTGATAGGTCTAAGGATACTGAATACATTATCCTTATGGAAATTTGATAGATATGATAAGTAGAATAGATCAAAAAGAGAAAAATACGCAATTCAATAAATGTATATTCAAGGAAAATGTTGTTTTAAAATTAGGAATCTGTTAACAGATGCAACACATTCAAGTGGATGGACCTTAGATAAGGAAGTCTGAACAGAATCAGCCTTTAAATATTGTTCTTATAACACTGTAATTGCGATAGCTTAGAAATGTTAATGTAAACTCTTGAGAAAGAAGATGCAAAGACCGCTATTATATGTAGACATAATTTTGATAAATCAAAACTACTCATCAGAAAAAAACATTGATAAACGTTAATAAAGAGAATAAGAAATACACAAATTTCACGAAGTTGTAATCTGGGACTTATTAGGATTCATTAACTATTTCGTAATTATTGTTTGTTTTTGTTTTTTTTTCATTTGGGTCTTACTGGCAAAAGCACAACTTCCCATATCCTCCTGAGGGTTTCTCCTATCTAGGCAAATCTGGCTGATGAATTCGATTGAGGACGGAACGGCTGTCTCAGATTCCTATCGATAACACTTTGATGAGATCATGAAAATGAGTATTTTAGTTCTTTGAGTTGAAAGTATTAGTTTAAATTAGATTCCTAGGTAAGGAAATCTGATAAAAACAAACGTTCATTTACACGAGCGCTCTCCTTACGACTAATCAAAAGTTGGTTTGTAATTTTTTAGTTAATTGCTTGAGACTAAAACTAACTTCTACAGAACTGTCATAATTGACATTTAATGCTTGACAAATATCATTTCTTACTTTAATAAGGTTAGAATTCATTAATAATTCATAAACTTCACAAATAAAGAATACAACGAATACATCATCTGATTACCTTAATCATCATCTGATAGTTTTAATAAAGAAATTATAAATTACTTGAGAAGTAAAAAAAAAAAAAATCCCCTTTCAAATCAACATTTTTCTAAGGTGGTTTCTATAAAAAGACATCGCATTTATTGGACGATTAAAGAAAGTGTTTATTCAGGAAATTAGTATGTTTAATCAACCAAATATTCAACCAAGATAAGGAAAATGAGTTGAAGAAATGTCAGCATAAAGAAAACTGAGGGATGGAACAATCTTAGCCATTGATTCCGCAGGACGCCACACATTGGGATTCGAATCTCAGGTATGATTTAGATCAAAATCGTCCTACACATATTCCTTTCCACTAACTTCTTTTATTAACAAACAAGGTAGGGTAGTGATTAGTAAACCAATCACAGTGCTTCGCAACGGCTTCTGAGTCACCTTTACTTTAGAATAAACTGCGCCGGGGTGGTCTAGAAAATGCTCGCGCGAGTCTCTTTGAAACCCCATGCTATCTTAGCGACCCCTATTTATATGGAATAATCATATAATATCTTAACTCAAACCTTGTTAATACACTAAATTCCTAAAAATGATTTAAAAAAAAAAAAAATTAAGTTGATGAGGGGTTCGAACCCACGACCTTCGCGTTATTAGCAGGACGCTCTAACCAACTGAGCTAACAGGCCACCTACAACATTCAACATTCAGGCCACCTATAACTGAGCTAACAGAAGCCGTTGCGAAGCATTGCGGGATATGTGTCCACAGACAGACAAACCGGGGATATAAGGACTCTTTCAGAAGCCTAAAACGAAATATCGTTAATAAAAGAAGTTAGTGGAAAAGAATATGTATAAGACGATTTTGATATAATATACAAGATTTAAGGACATATATCTTAAGGATATATGTTTGTTCTTAAGGAACGTCCGAAGATTCTTACCCGGGGGGGGGGGGGGGGGGGTAAGAAAAACAAACAAACGAAGATGGAAGCAGGAGCCACTTTTTATGAAAATAAATATTTCAAAATCCAGCTTCTTCATAATTTCTATTTTATTTAATGCCGGGTTAAATTCTTTTATAATTATTACTAACTCTATACTTACTATTTAATAATAAGTTTTCAGGTAAATAATCAAAATTAAAATCAAGAATTGATCAGTACTTAACGAAATAGTATTTAAATTACTTTCTCTTTAGAGTATCTACAAGCCAACAAGATCTCATTTTAAACACATATCAACAAGATCTCATTTTAACAGCCCTTTCATTAATTAATCAAACAGCCCACGTCTTGATTAATAATTGCTTTTCTTTTCCCATGCAATGTTGAAGGCGTATCCTCCAAGTCTCAAGACCTCCCAGGTAATATTCAGGTGACAGAAACAACCTGGATCATCCCAGCGTTTTCTCCTTTTCTATTCATCTTCCGATAATTCTATTTTCAACTGAATCAGACTTCGCTACGAGTAATCGGAACTTAATGTTCCAACTGTGAACTCGGAGTCTCTACCCAGGTGTTATGTTGCCGACTTGGAAGCGTTCGACCGTGCTCGTAAAACTCGAAAATTATTCATTAATGCCTAAGTCCCATTACTGAAGATCGTAATTATTTTTTTAACTATCCTCATCGCTTTTATTCTTCTTGCTTATTATCCTTGATATGAGAATTCTGCCACATTAAACCTTACGAGTCCACTTCTACGATGTGCGATATTGTTTACGCTAGGAAAATCCACACGAACTTATTTTTTTCCCCCCCTCGAGATTCAGTTACATATATTGTAGACATAATGTATATTACTATTAAGTATTTTTTATTCCATATCACTATTGTCCTGGCATTCTGAAGTAATGTAAATATTAAATTAGACGGCGTGGTTTTAGTTATACAGAACACCAAGGGTAACACACCATCAAGATTATTTAATTATAAATCCACAACGGCATTTTTTACTGAAATTTTTCACTGAAAATCATTCAAGGATAGACTTATTTAAAAGATGTATTAAAATCATTTTAACAAAAAGAAACAAAACTGCACTATGCTATATTGGAAGAACATGTTTATAATTAAGAACGTATTTAATTAAAAATAAACATAAAATTAAAAAAAAAAAAAAGTCCGAAGTAATCGTTACGTATATTCTCATTTTAAACAATATTTACTTTTAATTATATTACTACTTTATTATTGTAGATATTATTTCTTGATAATAAATATTTAAAGCCAAGATTCATGCATTATTTAAAAGCATATTAGTCATAGAAATATCCCGAGTAATCCAATGACAATCTCACAAACCTTGTACAGCTGACTCTTAAGATAGCTTCTATATTTCGAAATTACTGTTTATTATTCTCCGAGAATTCATTATCTTTCTTCTTTCAGTTAAGTAGACCTTTCACGATAATGCTAAAGATGAACTAAAAGTTATACAATAACAATAAAATTAAAAAAAAAAAAAAAATCCTAACTATGTACGTCTTTTCCCATTTGTTGTCAATTACTGTTATTCAGGAATATTCTAGAAACAATTCAAAGTCCCAATACATCATTAAATTCCAAAAATAATAATAATAAAAAAAAAAATCAATGTTTTTTTCTTTACTAAATTTCCTGCTTTGTATTACACTGTATTAAAAACATAACATAACCTACAAAAATTGTCTTTATATAATCTTTAAAGTAAAATAAATAAATTTATATATTTTAATGAAATATGAAGCTTTTTGAAAGGCTGTCCATTAAGAAAATTACGATCTCTTAATATGGTTGCATTCGTAAAGTCTCAACATATTTACATACTCAGCAATAAATACAAACCAAATAAATTATTTCGTTCTGAAAGAACATTAAAAAAGCAAACAATCCTTCTCTTATAAAAAAAAAATATATTATAAATAAATAATATAAAATGTATACGTCAAGCAAAGTATTTTTAATTTTATAAAATTATAATATATCTCATAGATTTTCCTCAGTTTATTTACCGCTGTTTTATCTATGTCGCTATTTATCTTCAAGAGAAACACAGCAAAGAATATTAAATTATATAGCATTGGTCTTATTTGTTTTACCATAATTTTTATATTTGTTATATATAATATATATATATGTATATAAATTAAAATGTATTTATTAATATATTAATTCATTTTTTTCAACGAAATTAAAAACAATCAACTAGCTATATTAGACATTCAATAATGTTCGATATACTATTATTTATTATTTTTTGTTGCTACGTTCAGGATATATTTAATTAACGTTTTTTAACTTCACCTCACATTAAACAAAGAATTCTATTGCAATTGCTTTTCTACTAATTTTTAAAGATGTCTTGAAAGGAGCTTTAGTTTAAGATCTCTTCTTTATCTTAAAGAGTAGTAAAAAGTTAACGGAAGTTAAATGCCAAAATGATATAACAATAATAAATAAAGTGAAGAACACCAGCGTAATCCTTCGTACAGGGCTTTAAATCCTTCACATGGTCAACCGCTCTAAAATAAACACTGGTTATTCAATCTGATTTGTACTTAGCCCACGCTAGATCCGACAAAAGCGAAATCAGATTGCGTTTCGCCCACACTACTGGAATTGGCCTGCAAAAATGATCTCATTCGAGCGAGAACGATCGGTGCAACGGTGGTTCGAAGTCCTACAGCAAAGAAGAAAAAAAAAAAAGGCTTGCCGCCGCTGTCGCACGTCCCGCCGAAAGAAGCGAACATCCTAATCGCGCCTATTAATGGAAATAGGTTGGACTCGTTCTTAACCAGTTAGCACGGTCGCATTCTCAAATGTCACGCTAGCCACTCGGCAAATCCCGGAGGTGGATGTCCCGAGCCGGGAACGTAACGTAAAACCCACAGAGCACGATGCCAGGCAGGGCGTCCCACCGCCAACCTACGAACAACGCAGGAGGCGTCCCACAAACGCTGCACTTGGCACTTGAAAGGCAACTTTGAAGCGCCTTTCCAACAAGATAACACTGTTGTGTTGTTGTCTTGCTTTTTTTTTTCATTGAAGTTCAGTGTTTTCGAACTTTCAAATGGCGGACTAGTGAAAAAAATATAAAAGTAAGTATTCAATGATAATAAAGCTTAATGAATAATAGTTTGAAATTATTAGTAATATTAGGATAGGGAACAGTCCCTTGTCGATCCGTTTTGTACAATAAAGTTTCCATATTAGTTTCGTAAAATAGAACTGCTTATAAACAAAACAAAACAAAATATCTTGACCAAGTTTCTCTTGAAAGTAAATTAAAAATTTAATATTTTCCATAAAATATATTTCTTTTTCCATAACTCCCATCGTAAATAGTTAGTATTATAAAAAAGTTTTTTTTTAATAATAAAAAGTCAAAGATACATTACAATTATATATTTATCATTACGTTAACCTTTCATTCAAGACCCACACACATTTGCAGTCTTATGTACAAACACACGCGCCTTTTGTGAAATAAACTAATACCGGTATCACTTGTTTTGCACCTTTCAGCATTTAAATTCCTGAATTATGAACTGGAAAATAGGTTAGTTTAGTTCGAAGTTTTTATTGTCTTTGTTAACGTTGATATGCCAATTTGATAGATTCTTCATAATATTTATGTTTTATTTATAATAATGGCTAAATTTATTTTAAAAATTCTATTAATAATTAAACTTCATCCTTTTATCGTTCAATTTGAACATATTTAAGAATTAGAAGGTAAATAAAAATAATAAAATATCTCGGACAAGTCTTTATCAGAAACCATATTTCTTGAACGGTTGAATGTTTACTAATATTAATCATCTTAAATAGTTGATGATTTCGATTGATGAAGGCCAATCTCTATATCTATTGGAACGATCAATTTAGAAAGGGGAATTGCAGCTCTTCTATCACCTGTCTTGGGATGATTTGATCTATTTTCGAGAGGGGAATGTTTAGACTTACCTTTCTCTTTCCGAAGCGGCGTGGTGTCCCCACTTGCAGATAGTAATAAACCGCGGCCAGGGTGCACAGGGCCAACACGGCGGTCCGGACGAATTTGCGGCGCCGCATCCTCCCTCCCAGCTGAAGGGGAGTGTCGGCGATGTCAGGGCATCAAGAGCCGGTTAAACCGGGACCGGCTGGACACGCCGCCGCCGTCGACTCAAGCGGGGCAGGTGCGAGTTGTGACTGGGCCACAGACTGCCGCGTGGTTTGCCACTGGCCTTCTTCGTCAAATGTAAGCAATCGACGAAACGATCGCTCGGCTCCAGAGAGAGAGTGGCACGACATACAGCGGAGCAGTGCGCAATTGCACAAACTCAACACAGGGTTCAAGAACAAACAATTATTAGGCGTTACATTCAAATAAATATTTTTGAACTTCTAATTACTTTTCCGCAACTTATAAAATAGAATTTACAATTATTAATGAACCCAGCAAAAAGACAAAATTTCCAAAATTGTATATTATATTTGATAAATTCATATCAAAAATAATATACAATTTTGAAATTCTTATCAAATATAATTTACAATTTTGGAAATTTTCTTTTTTGTTAGCTATTTGATTATTAAGTACATTTTACTATAATGGAGCCGTCCATAAAATATGTAAGTACCGGAGGGGTTTACCTATTGGGACGGTTTCAATTAGGGAGGGGGGAGCAGGGAGAGAGAGCTTGACGAGTTGTGACCGTCCTTTTTTTTTTTTTTTTTTTTTTTTATAGAAATAATTACTATTGTTTGTAAAGTACAACAGAAAACAAACCAAGATAATTTTAAAACATCTAACATCCAAGTATACGCCCCAACAATAAACTTAATATCAATGAAAACAAAACGAAGCTCCTTTTCATAAATTGGAAAAACTAAAAGCTAAGACTGTAATGTTTTTTTTTTTAATTAGTTAAGTTTTTAACAAGCAGGTGCTGTTCATCATTACAGGAATCCTTTTTAGTGGCCCCATTCACAAAGTATAAAACTTTTAAGACTGATCTTTGGATCGGCTTCTCGAGTGGTCAATTTGCCACTTCATTTATTACCATTTTTCAATTTTATAATTTACTAGAGTATTTGCCGTGATATTATTATGACGGATAGAAAATTAATGTCCCTAGCATAAATGAATTTGCCCAACAAATAAATTAATTTGTTTAGGAAGGATGGATTCAGGAACTGACGGCGCTTCAACATGAATGGCTTTAAACAAGTTATCGAAATAAAAATGCTATAATTTCGATGTTACTCAGTATACTTGTTTTCCTTTTCCATATTTCACATTTTAAAAGATATTTTTTTTTTCATTTCAAACTGTGAATTTTTGAATCTTATCAACCAAATTGTTACTTTAGCTGAAGATAAATAATCTCGGAAATTTCAGATTTAGAGTCAATATTTAAAAAAGATTACATGTATTTAACTGTTTTCACTCATCTGTTAACTTATAGATACTATGTAAATTTAAGTTTCATGAACAAATTTGTCGTCTTTCTTAATCATTGGTTCATGATTATGCAATTCAATTCTTGAGTATTTTTTATTCTCTCCTTTTTTTTTTTTTGTTTATTTCATCAACTTCTCTATATTCTTTTTCTACATACATTTTTGGCTGGACAATTTTTAGATTAGAAATTAATCTCATTTCTAAAATGATATTACTTTTAATTATTATTTTGAACTACTTTTTCCAATTTTACAAAAGTTAAATAATAATAATAACAATAATAATAATAATAATAATAATAATAATATGAACATGCAGAAAACTCACGCAGACAAGATCAGTAAATACACCGATCTAGCACACGAGCTCCAGAAGCAGTGGAGGCAGGATCGAGTACGTGTTGTACCCATCGTTCTGTCTGCCACTGGTCTGGTGCCTCACACATTGCACCACAGTCTCAGCACACTAGGACTTCACAAAATCACTTATGCACAACTGCAGAAGGAAGTGGTACTCAATACTACATGCATAGTTAGGAAATTTATGGACACAAGCACACATCCCTAATCATTCTTGCACACATCTTTACACTTGGCAGTATGTGCTTTGATCCTTGACCCGCCATATTGTTTTTGCTGGGGAAACCCAAGGTTTGAAAAATACAAACACGATAATAATTTTTTTTTTTTTTTTATTAACATAGATAGATAATACAGTACAGTCCCGTTAGGGAGGTATCCCTATCAACGGGTTCTGATATTTATATAATTTTTTTTCTTTCTTCTTACAATATATATTTACATAGTATACATTTGAAAAATATATAGCTTATAAGTCTACAAGATTGTAAATATAAGGACAAAAAAAAAAAGAAAATAACAATAATTGAGTATAGATGGGTTGACATATATAAATAAATGATTGATTATTAGTATTGAAGGTATTTTTCGATAACGTGCTTGAAATGTCTTGAAACGTATATTAGTTTTATTAATAGTTAAGTTAAAGTTAAAGACTCGATCAGGCCCTGAGGACCGCACGAAGCCAAAGCCTGCCCGTGCAGGCCGAGGAGGCCGCTGGAGGGTAGGCTCCAATATTTATTTAATAGTACCAGTCTTATGTTTTACTTTGGTTTTTATTTATTTATTTTTTTTCTTTCCTTTCATTTCTCCATTTTGAAGTTTAAATTCTTCCAAACAGAGATATTTAGAGGAAAGAAAAACAATATAAAATAATTAACGATATATTTACTTTACTTTTTTTTTTTCAAGTATTTTCAATAAGCCATTTTTTAAGGTTTTTTTTGACAACAGATATTTTTTGATGTTCTGAGAATATATTTATATTCATATCATTTATGATTCTTTCTATATTAAAGTTTATATTTCTGTGCCCATAACTATTAAAAATTGGAGGGTATGGTAGTTTTATTTTATGGTTTTGTCTTAGATGATAATTTTGATTACTGTTATTCTTTATTTGTAATATATTATAGTAGTTTTGCATTATTATGTTGTATATAAATTTTTGTTTTGGGAATAAAATTTCATACTTATTTAGGTTATAATTTCTTTTGTGTGAATTTTTCCAGACATTTTTTGAAAAAATTAATTTAAGCACTTTTATTTGTATGTTTTTTAAGTGGTCCAGATCTATTTTTTTTTTATTGGCCCAGATATTTACCCCGTAGTTTATCATGGAATCAAATAGCGCATAGTATATAAGTATCTTGATTTTTGTTGGTATAATATTTTTTATGTGATAGAAAATATATATTATAGAATTTAGTCTTTTGTGAAGCATATTTATATGTGTGTTCCAAGTGAAGAGGTTGTTTATTGTAATACCTAAGTATTTGAAATTTGTTACTGTATCAACCTCGAAGCAAGAATTGCAATTTACATTTTGTGCATGTAAACATGAATGAGAATGAAAATACACCTTTGGTTGAAAGTTTGCCATTTGTTTTTTCGGTCTTATAAAAATAGCTTTTGTTTTGTTTTTATTTATTATGAGTTTATTGTCGTGCATCCAATTTTGAATGTTTATGAAGTCTTTTTGAATAGCCTGTCTTGCATTGATAGGATTCTTGTTTATTGCATAGATTATAATGTCATCAGCATAAATGTAGATATAGCAATCCTTGATTTCAGCGAAGAGATCGTTTATAAACATTATGAAGAAGATTGGGCCTAGGTTGGAGCCTTGAGGTACTCCACAATTTATCTTTTTCGCTTTACTGGCGTTCTTATTTATGTTTACAACAATTTTTCTGTTTTTGAGGTAGTTTTTTATTATTTGAAGGGTTGATCCCCTAATACCCATTAGTTCTATTTTTTTTAGTAACAATTCATGATTTATTAAGTCAAAAGCTTTACTAAGATCTATTGTTAGAAGTAAAATAAAATTATTTTTGTTTAGTTTTTCATTAATGTGGTCACTGAAATTCTCTAATAACTTTGTGGTGCTTTTTAAAGTTTGGTAGGCATACTGATTACTGTTTATTACATTATATTTTTTCATAAAATTTTGTAATGCATTTGTGAAGTATTTTTCTATTATTTTATTTACGGCTGACTGTATTGCTATGGGTCGATAATTTTCTAGTTCGAGATAGCTATTATTTTTATATATAGGTATGATTTTGGAAATTTTTAATTGATCTGGATATTTATTTGTTGCAATTATTAAATTTATTAGTTCAGTAATTACTTTGGGAAAAATTTCATTTTCTTTTATATCTTTTGTTTTTATGTTATCAAATCCTGCTGATTTTTTGTTGTCCATTTTTTTAATAATTGATATTATCTCATCTTCAGATGGACCATATATTGCTATTGAATTTGCTATGGTATTATTTTCCTTTTTTTTAATAATAGTATTTTTACATGAATTATTACGAGTTTCCCCTATAGAGGCAAAATACGTGCAGAATTTATCTGCCAGTTTTTTGTGCTTGTTAGGACCTTCCATATGTTCAGAGAATTTTTCAAGTTCTCGGTTGTTATTGCTTTGTTGTTTGGGTGGTTTTCCTAATAGATGATTTATTTCGTTCCAACATTGTTTGGGATTTTTTTGATTCATATTAAATTTATTATTATAGTATTCATTTTTTGTTCTTGTGATTTTTGAGTTTAATTTATTTCTGAATGTTTTGTAGTTTTCGTAATAAGAGACGTTAGTTTTATTACTTTTGTATTTTTTAAATAATTTATCTCTTTCTATTATATCTTTAATTAGATCATCTGTAATCCATTGTTTTTGAAATCTTTTATCTTTCATTTTTGTAAGTTTTCTCGGATTCTCACAAGCCTTTCTATGTTTTGTATTGTTCTTTAGTTTTAATTTTGAGTTGTTATATTCTGTTAATATTTCATTATATAATGTATCTACGTCTGTAATTTCTGTACTTTGAATTTTGTCCAGTAACTTCTGTAAGTTATTTTCCAATTTTTCTTTACTAACAATTTTGTAGTTTTGTTTTTTACTAAATGTTTTGTCATTATTATTATTTTTTTTATTTAGTTGTGTAAGCTGAATAATAATAATAATAATAATAATAATAATAATAATAATAATAATAATAGCCTCTGAGTCCCGGGTTCGGTTCTCATGTAGGTTACGTTGATGGTGGCTATCCGCGCTGGGCAGGTTTTCCCGGGGTTCTCCCATTTCCCCTTCATTTCTCACACCATCCTTTCACAGTCTTTCTCTCCGTCTGTCCTTCTTTCCGTGGGATAGTATAAAAGATCTTTCAGGTCGACGTGCTCGTTAGTCATGCCACCCACTTTCAATTAATCTAATCTAATCTAATCTAGATTACTAAAATCTTTTATTTCTCTGTCTATCTGTCTGTCTGTCCGGCGCAATTTCTTGAGCGAATGGAGAATAGAAATAATTTTTACAATGAAACGTCCGCGACAGGAATCGAACCTACAATCTTCTGATCCGATTTTAAACGTCTTATCCATTAGGTCAAGGTGACTACTACTCACTTTATATTGTTTTTTGACTTATGTGTCCTTCCCCTTCCCCCAATCAATAATGAATGAATTCAACCTTTTTGTTTTTTTGAATCTCAATATTTTTTATTTATTTCGGATCCGTCTGTTTATTTTTAATTCGAAAATGATAATTAGAACTAAAATTGCCGAAATGTTGGAATATTTTAAATATAATAATATTCTTACTTAACCAAATTCTACGTGATATTGAAAAACAAGCACGTGTAAGTCAAGAAAGAAAGAAGCACTATTTCCATTAGATAGAATACTGAAAAATCACTATTTGTAACTCAAAAACCACTGAAAGGTATCAATTTTAATTAAAAAAAGAGTTTCAAGAAAGTCAGAAGCACTATTTCTATTAGGTAGAATATTGAGAAATCACTATTTGTAACTCAAAACCATCACTATTTGTAATTCAAAAA
>JAFIDM010026837.1:3403-42002 GCA_023159025.1 Thereuonema tuberculata
CCCCCCCCCCCCCACCAATATATTCTATATTCGCCACTGGCTCAACTACTCGACTCGAATCAAAAAACCACTACTCACCCACCCCTGGTAATTGAACAGTGATAAGATGGGAGAATTATTTAGGAGAAAAATAAGTTTGAATGCCATCATTGAACATCATTTACAATCGCATGAGGGAATGAGATTCAGATCTTTTGAGCTTTCTCAGCTGATAGGACATAATATGTTTAAACATATCCGTCATGGGAAATAGATATGTTGGTATCCCTTAATGTGTCTCTGGAATCCCATGAAAAATTTATGACTGAAATGTACCCAAAAATACGGCAACCGAAGAAATGAAAGAGAGACAGACAAAACTCAGCAATCAGTAGTAGCAGAGTTATAGAGTTGTAAAAGAATTTCTTTTCTTTTTTTTAACTCGAGCTCTGGTAATTAGAATAAATGTAACTAATTCTCGCTCTGTTAAGGACCATTTCCTTTACATCATTGCACCATTGCATATGGTGATATCTTATTGAATTCAGCTAAAATAGAAAAGGATCACGTCCTCCATCTTTTTAATGGATTATCCATTGGTGTCTTATCATTATCCAACCCCTTCCCGCCCCCTCCCCTGCCACTCAAAAAAATAATATAATTAAAAAACTTGCAAACAAATTTGACTCCACTGCCATGATTGGAACACAATTTGATCAAGGAGATATTAAATTTAAGGGGACTTGCGGTGACTATTACAAGACAGTGTATTAAACTAAACAGACTTTAAATTATAATTATAAAAAAAATCCTTGCAAAAAAAATCTGTTTTAATGTTTTTTTTCCTGATTTACAATTATTATTTCAGATGATTCTCATTTAATCGACATCACATCAAGTATTGAAAAGAAATCCGACACTGAAGAGGACCAAGATGTATCTTTACATACTTTTGTACCGTTACCAGTTATCATTCAGCGGTCACTTGAATCTGCGCTTCAAGCACAGTAAAAATTTTAATATCTATATTTCAAATTCTAAATTTACTTAAAATGAATTAAAGAAATTATAATTTTTTTCCTGTAATAATAATAAGAAAATATTGACTTTAAGGTAAATTTAATATTGGATTTTTATTATATTTTTAACAGGACAAAGTTGGTCAATTCAAGCTTAGTGAATTACTTTCTTGTTGAACTTCAGCTGGAAAAACATCTAGAAACATTGAGAAGTTACCTATTTCTTCATAATGGTGAATTCGGTCAAACATTAAGCGAACTTTTGTTTGACAAAGTAAGTTAATTTATTTTTTAGTTATTAATACAGACAAGCTAATGTGATTTTTTTCTAAAGAAATGCAAGCAAATGGGTCGATATTCATTCCTAACATGCACACATACAAAAAGTCAAGGTTAGCCTTTTCCATCTGTTTTATTTAACAGTGAAAGAATGAAGATTATTCAATAGTGAAAACAATTGAACATTTAAATACGATGTCTACTTAAGAGTATCACAATACTTTAAATGTAAACGTTTTCTTCAAACAAACATTCAAGTTAAAAGGAAATTACCTTGAAATCTTTGAACGTATTCAAGATCCAAGAACAGAGAATTGTGGCAAGGTCATCGAGCAGCTATAAGAGTTGACATCAAAACTGCAGAAGCAGTACTTGTTGTGTTGTGAAAATGAGGAAAGCAGCAGAATTATCTAACTTTGACAAAGGTCAAATTGTGATTGCCAAGACACAAGCAATACTTCGGAGCGGTCAACGCCTGCTACATTTATTTTCTTCTCACATCTCAGGCATCAAGGTAACTAGGCATCAAGGTAATCCGATGACCTATTTATGTTATTATTTAATATTACTCAAGTCCATTCATCATTAACTGTTAAGAAACTTTGTCCTCTGAGAAGACCACAAAACTGTGGCATCTATAGAGCACACATGGATTTCATTATTATCAAAAGCTTTTACATTATCTCCATTGCAATTGCTGCTTTCTTCCACTTCTGAAGTCGAGTCATCAACATCTGAACTTTGTGAATCATTGTTACGAGGTTTGTAATCCACAACTTTTCATCATCAGAACTGAAGTCAAAAATCTGACATGGACTCGTCTCCATTTTCCTCTAAAAATCCTGTCAGTTCTTCACTGTTGCAGAAGACATTCTCATGCACTTTCTTTTTGCATTCATCACAGCTAAAATTAAAATAAATTGTACTTTAGAATAGGTTATAAAATGTCACTGAGACCAGAAGTCCCAACGAAAATTACCAAAGGGTTAAATATGTCCCATTGAAAAAAAATTAGATACATCATGCCACTTACACAATTTAAAAAGATGTAAGATGCACAGAATTGATGTTTATTATCTCTAGCAGCAACTGCACTTATTGCACAACAAACAAAATCATGCAACTCTGTAAATTCACGGGAAAATATTGAAGCACAAATGATCCTCTCCTATTCAAAGACTAAAACTGAAGTCTTTATATGGTTGGAAACTTATGGAACTGCTATAACAACCAAGCTGTGCATAACCCAATGGGACCCGATTCTGGCCTAGTACAATTGGATTTTGTTCTGAAAGTAATGTTTAATCATGTTGCGGAACACACACATCCCAATGGTAGTGAAAGGGTTAAGATATATTTAGGTATATCTTGAGATATGCCTATATACTGTATTTTTTTAGCAAACCCGGATCCAACTTTTCCATGCATTATCTTTTTAGAATAATTTCCTTCAATCAGTTTCTTGTGGTGCTGATTTTGTTGTATTGTTCTTTAGGAATTGTTAGAAAAAAATAGAACATGTTTTTCTGCATCATATTCAGATACATCCTTTTTCCTTCACTGCTTCTTGCTGTTAATTTCCTGTTTGTCTTCATCAAAAGAAACGCATCTTTTGACAGTGGTTCCATTACATTTTTTTAAAGATTGTGTAAAAATGACCAGTAAAGTGAGAATTAAGATAATTGCTGCTTTGAAAAAAAAAAAAGTAACAATAATCACAGTGCTGTCATTTGTTAGATATTTTATTATTTTCTGTTAGTTCAAAGTTGTTTTTTTTCATAAAAAAATGATATTCAGTATTTAATAATCGTGTATTTTGCAAAAGGCTATTAAATTCCTATCAGGATACTTGATATCAGAGCTCAGATTCCTTAATTTTAAGTGAACAAGTGAAAGTGAAAATAGATAAAATGCACTTACTTACAAATGTTGAGGAGAGAATGAAAAACATGGTAATAAACCGACAGTTTCGGAATAAGCACGTATTCCTTCATCAGGGACGGCACAAACATATAAGACATTTCCTTGTTATTAATATCTAATAACTCACAGCCTCCAAACGACAATATTTCGTATGCCTAATCGGCCATACTTTTTCAAGCCTTTTTTCTTTAACATCACGGGAGGAGGGAGCCATACCCCTCCTTCCCAAAATCAAAATAAATTACAAAACAAGAATTCTAAATTAATGCTTTTATCTGTTAATTTAGAATTCTTGTTTTATAATTTACTTTGATTTTGGCAAGGAGGGGGATGACCTCCCGTGATGTTAAAGAAAAAAGGCTTGAAAAAGTATGGCCGATTAGGCATACGGAATGTTGTCGTTTGGAGGTTGTGAGTTATTAGATGTTAATAAAGTGTTATTAAAACGTTAATTTAGAAGAATTTGTTACATTTCCTTGTTATTTAAGTGAGCAAGTTTATATTTTCCCTTCGAAATTAATTGGAAATTATGTTTCTTTTCCACATGAACTTAATGGAGTATTTGCACAAGTTTCTTTTCCCTGACAGTTTTTATTTTATTTATTCATTTATTTGTTATTTTTTATGTGATTTAGTAATTTGATTATGTTCTAAAGAACCAGATCTTTACAATTATTTATAATTTTCATTTTTTTTGAGAGCACTATTTTAATGTAAAAAAAAAAGAGGGACTACCAAAGCAAACAAGAAAAAAACATGTTTCTTTTTTTTGTTTGTTTAGGTATTCCTTCTTTGTTTTTGGAAAGGAAAACTTGAACTAATTCACATTTTGTATAAGAAATTGTAAATTGAAGTAATTTACTGTTTTTAGGAAGTATCCAAGCTGTAATATAACTTCCTTAGAAATTGCATCAATGCATTCTTACGTATCATCTTAGTTTTCTGTTTCTTTAGAATCAATAAACTGCAAATGTTGTAATTAGACAGTTAGCCAAACTTCAACCCAAATATACATTGAGATTTTGTTTCATATTATGGAGAGTTCTGATTACCATTGTTTAATTGTTCATATCATATTGTATATGAAATATTAAAATTGTAACTGTTTTATTCCGATATCTTACCTTGAATTTTCTCCTTTCAGATCACAGCTGGAATAGGGCCTGCAGAAATCCTTAACCCTGTAACTTTGAACAGTATTTTGACCAAAGCTGTATCCACTTCAAGATTAGAAGATAACCCATTTGTGGAGCAGCTAAGCTTCCTCGTACAAAATCTTCCACAAATCTTTCTCCAAAATGGTAAAATTTAATAAATCCTCTTTCAGTAGCACTAATTTTAGTGAAGTAATATTTAATTCTCTGATAATTTACTCGTGAATGATCAATACTAAATATTGAAATATGTATTATGTATTTATAAGTTATTTATTTATTTATTTATTTATTTATTTATTTATTTATTTATTTATTTATTTGTAAACAGTTTATTTGTGAACTGTAAAGGTAACAGTTCAGCAGTTAACCAAGGTAAAAAATGTAAGCTATTTTAATGGGAAAGTGAACTCTTAACATCTTTTTCCATAAATTGTTTTTTGGAATTGAATGCCAACATATTTTGGTGTTTCTTTGGCTTACAGGTCATTACAGTGTTGGGATATACAGGGTGTATCAGTTGGACCCAGTCAACTCAGTAACTTCTTCCTGGGAGCCATTTTGAGAGCAGTTAATACATTTTCACAAGAATAGCAGTATCCTATCACAAGGCGGGTACCGGAATGCTTCACTTGTGTACAACAGTGGCGTGTACCTAACGTCAATACGAGAGCCTTTCATGTCACTGAGGGTGTGTTAGTGGCCATGCAATAATGCACAGTAGCATTCTGGGAAAGTGGTGCGTTTCGGTTGACATTAAAGCAACGTACGTCTATCATTAAGTTTATTTATGAGTCGAAGGGCAACATCTCTGCAGGAAAACGTTTATTTGATGAGAATATGGTTTTTCTCTGAAATATAAAACAACGACTGCAATGAAGAAGAAATTTGAAGACACTGGTTCTGTTGTAACAAAACATGCTGCGAAAGGGTGCCACAATCCCTACCAAAGAGAAACAAAGTTGATCGAAGCAAAATTGTCCAGGTCATTTGATTGTTGCTATTGTATGCAAAATTGATCAGGTCCAATTGATACACCCTGGATATCATAATCAAAGAGATCTCTTGTATAAGAGCCTAATCCTTCTTCTAAAGTTGCAGCTTTACAGGACAAATAGTTTTTGGGTTATCTTGATCGCAGACAGACAAATGGAAGGAACCCGCATATTTTAACTTAAGATTGCATTCTAAAGATTTTGTTGTACCTTGTTTTTTTTATTTCCTCCTTTGCTTCTAAAGGATCATCTCAAATATGAGACCAAACCTGTAATACCTGTTTTAAATGAAAGAAAACAGTTCAGAAGTATCAATTGGACTGAAGAAAAAGTCATAGCTTTACTTTTTTAATTACTATTATTATATACTAATTGATAAAAACAACTTACTAATGCTAATTCATCCAATTTTTGCTTTGTTTCAGATGCTGCTTCCCTTGATTGTTTGCAGCTACAGTATAAAATCGATTGGCCTTTGAACATCATAATTACTAACAACTGTCTCACCAAATACAACAAGGTCTTCTCCTTTTTGATGCAAATTAAATATGCAATGTGGGCACTATCAGATATTTTCTATCATCTGAAAAGAAATGGTAATTGTTGTTTTTTATTGATGTTTACTTTATTACTGTAATTTAACTCCTCAATTGTGGAAAATTTTGCAGTTTTTTAGAATAAATTTCTTTCTCTTTCCATCTAATTTTGAATTCTATAAATGGAGGGCCTACAAAAATTAATCGAGTTTTAACTTCACTTAAAATACACTTAATTATTTATTTATCAGTTATTCCTAATGCATTATGTTTACTCAAATCAAAAACTCAACTGTAAATTTAGCATTGTTTTGAAATTCTAGTAATTTGTCTTCATCTAAAATTGTCATTAAAAAATAAATAAAAAAAGAGACAAAGATGCCAACTTTATTAGGAAAGAAACTCTCCATCTCTAGTTGCATTGATCCTTCTCATCACATCCTAGAAATCCATTCTCATTTATATAAATCTCTTTCGAGAGTACAATTTCCTAACTTTTAGAGTAAACTTTTGTAGCTTTACCTTGAAAGTGAAATTTAATTGTTAAATTAATTGTTGCGTTTAATACTGTAGATAACGTTTCTCCTAACAGATTAATCTCAGATATGAATGTCTTATAGACCATAATGTAATATGTAGGAATTGGATTTTCTTGACGTATCTTACCTTTTTCCATTTTTTAATTTTTTTGTTCCATTTTTCAGTGGATAAAAATGTATCTCATGCTTTGTGATTCATATAACATGGTCTTTATCATATATTTTGTATCAGATATTATTTGAGTTTTAGAGCTTATATCGTCCTATTTTGAGGTATTTTGCTGTTTTAATATTAGGGAACCTTCCTTGGATTAGAATAAGCAAGAAGTTCTGTTTTTCTTTTTTTTTTTGGTTGAAAGCTTTTAGGTTTTTAAGATACTTGGACTAATAATAAGTAATAATTAATTCAATATTCAAAGGACCATATATGGGAAATTTAGTAGTAACCATAAATAATAGGTATGGTATTATTTAAAACTAAATTAAAATCATAAATCAAGAAGAAAAAAAATCACAACCGGACAACAAATATGCCTTCGCACACTGAGCCAACATCAACGGGAATCCTGAACAGCTGTTTCATCCTTATTAGGGAGATTATATACTCTCGAAACATGTTATTAAATGGTTTTTTTGTTTGTTTCCTTGTGTATGTGGTCCACTTTCAATATTATTATATGGAAATACACATCATGAATAATTTAATCCTTATTAGGAATCATCAGCAGAATTTACCCTTGATGTTTGGCTCACACTTCGTGAAAGTTAAGGGGAAACCATTCTCGCTCCCGGGAATGGCCGCCGAGATAAAAAAACAATCAATTAAAAAATAATCCTGTGAAAAGGCAATAATCCTTAGTGCCTTTCAGTAAAAGGACAATGGATTAATACTGTGGATTTCACAGAATTATTTTTTATTTTTTGTTTTTTATCTCAGCGGCCCATTCCTGGGATCGAGAATGCTTTTCCCTTAGCTTTCGTGCAGACTGAGCCAAACATCAAGGGTAAATTCTGCTGATGATTCCTAATAAGGATGAAACAGCTTTTCAGGATTCCTGTTGATGTTGGCTCAGTGTGCGAAGGCATATTCACTGTCAGTTGTGATTTTTTCTTGACTTATGAATTATTATGGAAATTGAATTTTGCTTTTCATTAAATTAAAATCATTATATACAGCTTGAAAGAATAAAAATAAAGCTGAATCAGATTTAACTTGCAGTAATGTTGTTACAAAATGGAAAATATCTCATCATGCACAAGTTAAACAAATTCATGCTCTGAGCTTGTCATTGACAGAGAATCAGGTTCAGCTGTTTCATCTTTATTAGGAATCTTCAGCCAGGTTTACCCCTCAGGGTAAATGCTCCTATCGGTTAAATCTGGCTAATGATTCCTAATAAGGATGAAACAGCTGAACCGGATTCCCCTTCGATAACAAGCTCAGAGCATGAGTTTGTTTAGCTTATGCATGACGGGAAATTTTCCATTTTTAATAAAAATAAAGCATTTAGCCAAATTTCAATAATTTAATTCTAATTAACAATGTCTGAATATAATATCTTTCTGCTAAGTTAGGTCATTCATTAATATACAGTTTAAAAAATTATGAGGTTTTATATAACATGCTATATCTTTATGTTTTAATCATATAAAATAATTTTGAATGGAATTATTTTAATCTATGAAAAACATTGGTAAATCAGTTTTTAAAATTTCGAACAATTCCTATAACATTGACAAAAAAATTTCAAAATTGTTTTTATTTAAATTATATTTAACATATGACAGAGTTTTATATCATAAAAAAGTAAAGAAAATGGAATCAGGTTATTTAATTAAGTACTTATAAATTTTAATGCACTTTTTAGTGCTTGAATTTTGTTGTTGTCCGTGTTTCTTATTATCATTACTTAATATTATGAATTTAAGATATTTCTATTTAATGGAAATCATTATATACATTTTCAAAGTCCTTATTATTATGGGAATTTTCATTTGCTTTAGCTTTGGTTGCATCAGCCTAATTGAACAGTTCTTAATTTTGAAATGTCAGTGATGTTATATTGTTATGTTTTGGAAATATAACATATCGCATCATGTTATTGCCTAAGATTCTCTATTGCAGTAATTATTATTCCAACAATTGTTATAAAGTTTGGTTCTGAAGGAGGAGTGGGCCATGATAATTGGATATACTCTTGTCTGAGGTATTTTCGCAATCTGGGTAAGATTCAGTCAATATTTCCACCCAGTACCTCCAGCCTTCTTCATGAGATGGGCCAAAATACAGGGTGTACCTGAAATGTGCTGCCAAACTTTAAAGGTTGTATTCAATCATGCAAAACAAGATATGAGCGATGAAACTATACAGAGGTGTTGGCGTTTTTACATTGTATCGTAGAGTCATTAAATTGCTCCTCAGTAATTGGGACATGGCCTGCTCATTCCCCTGATTTAAACCAAAAGCATTAGTGTACACCACACTGGTTCCTGATGCCCACGCACTGCATGATCGCATAGTGGATAGGTGCAACACAATTTGACCTGCACCTGGCATCTTCGACCGTGTTCGGCAGTCAATGGAACGACATTGTGTTGCGTGCATTGTAGCCAGTGGAGGACATTTCGAGAACTTTCTATGAAACTGAGCGACTGTACGGCCAACACCTCTTTATTGTTGCATCGTTCATATCCTGGAAATAAAGACCCACATTTCCAGACCCACGTTTATATGACATTTATTCGTTGTTTTGCATGATTGAATACAACCTTTAAGTTTGGCAGCATTTCAGGTAGCCTACATCCTGTATTGAGTGAACTTCACCTGGAGTGCAAATAATACCTCAGGCAGTATATACCCAATTGTTACAAAGTATCATAATTACAATCTCCCCATTCATTTTACAGCAGTTATTATAAATATTACATTAACAATTTCTATCCATCACTTTTATTATAGTTGGTTTTATTACAAGCTTTGATTTCTATGAAATTTAATAAATAATTCACTAATAATTAAATCAAAATTAATGTGCGTACCAAGTTAAAACTTCAAAGAAAACAATACAGAATCGCACAATAACTAAACAACAACAAAAATCACTGAGCTTATTTTGGATATTTTGCTGGGAATCGGAGACGGCACTCAGTGATAGCTCAGTGTTTTTTGTTGTTGTTTAGTTATTGTGCAATTTTGTATTGTTTTCTTTGAAATTCACTAATATTTTCTGTTATTTTATAAACTATTTATTAAGATTTATAATGTTAAGTGTGATGGATTCAATGATTTTGCAGTTTACTTTTTCATCATTTTCTATCAAAAGATTCTTATCATTTTTCTGTCTTTTTTTCTTAAGTTCATTATCATAATGCTGGGAATTCACCACAGTTTAGTCAACTTCAACTGTTCAGGTAACTCTAGTCTTTATAAATATTTCTCTAGAGATATAATTTATTAAGGATGTTAAATTTAGAAATAAACTGGACGAAAAAAGTAAATAAAAACAAAACAAAGAAAAATTTATACTATTAAATGATCGATTTTGATAAGAAGTATTTTCTTTAAAAGTATTTTCTTAGATTTTGTTTCCATTTGGTAAAGTAAAAAACAAGCCAAATATCAGAAAAATAAGGCAAATGTACATGACCTAAATAACTTTGCTTTGCTTTAACTTGAAGATTATGTTATTCTGACTTCACATGTTTTGCATCTTCTTTCAAATAGATATCTCTCATTTGCTGCAACAAATGGCATAACTCAAACAAGGGAGGGAAAGTGATTAGAAAACCAATCACAATGCTTCGCAATGCTTCAATGATAAGAAAATATTGATATTGCTTTAAATTCCTTATTATTATAAATGTGATTGTTGCGAATGCAAAAGAAATTTATTGTTGTGTTTATTGTGATTGTTGTAGAACTGCATTATAAATGTGATTGTTGCAAATGTTGGGATTGTTGTGCTTAATGATAATTTAATGAGATTTTAACGATTCTAACCTACGTGACAGACAAAATGGGAATATAAGTCTGCTGATCTTATCAGATGACTGAAAACATCATTTTTCAGAAAATAAATTTGAACGTAAGAAAAGTTAATAAAATGTACTGATACATTAGTGACACAATTCGCTCTCTTGTGGCAAGTTTTAGAAGCTCAGCTACGTTGTTCTACCAGAAAAAAGAATGTCAAAGACTTTCTTTTTTTGCAAACAATCGGAAAATGATCATTTTTGAGATAAGTCATTTTTGCAGCAAATTAGCAACATGTATTAATAGCTCAGATAAACTGATATAAACTATTAATCTCTTTTAAGAAAAGTTATTGAGAATTACTCATAGAAATACTGGGAAATCTTAACTATGTAGTACAAACTTTGATTACATCTCTTACTGAGCAAATTTCAAAACTTTTTTTTTTATTTTAAAGGAATAATGAATTCTTGTGCTCTATTTCTTGTGGAATATTTATTCAGATTGTTTTTTTTTTTAATCACTTGCAGGCATGAAATGCAGCATTATATACGAGTGATGCAAGCTTACATCAGCAGCCAGGTTTTACAGATGTCTTGGGAAGAATTAAAGCAAGATTTGGAAAACAATGTTCATAATTTAGATGATCTCTATAATGTGCACATGAAGTATCTCAACAGAGCTTGCTTTAGGTACAGTTTTACCTTTATATTTTTATCAAAATGAAATCTCTGTTATCCAGAACCTTTTTAACTAGAATCCATTGGAGATTTCTTTTGGTTCTACAGTTATGTTTTTGTTGCACCACTATTGCATTCTTATTTACATCATTTGTCAACAAAGTAAGTGTATAAATTATGGTTAGTTCAGTCATATTATATTTCTAATGAGCATTTAAATACCAGATAAATTTTAGAACTATAGGCTCATAAAATGTAAAAATGTAGTGAAATAAAGATATATATAATTTGTTCGATTTTTAAGTAAAAATAAAAGGTACATTTTTCATTGTCACCTATAATTTTATTGAATAACGTCTTCAACGGTTTGTTCCACTACCTTTTGCCATCTTTCACGCATCTACATAATTCCATCTTCCCAAACCTTTTTATCTTTTTGAGCAAAAAAAATGTTCCAGGCACCTTTCGTGTCTTCAGGGAATTCAGGGAAGGTGTAGCAGTTTTTGTCTGGTCATCAAAGAAGCATGTGGTCTTGCGTGCTTTTTGTCTTTCATCTTCAATATTAAACACAAAATTAACCAATTTTGATCAGTTTTTGTTTTAAATGCACACTGGTATGACAGCTGTCACAATACAATCTAATAAAATAGTGTCGAATGATGCTAAAGATACCTAAGTGCTGTGAGAGCCAATTTACGTAAAAAAAATGAACAAACTTAATCGCCAACCCAGTACTTGTTATCTAAAATAGTTTTAGATAAAAAAAATGATTTTTTTTTTTTTTTTTGCCAACGCCCGGGCTCTTAGTACTTAAACTATTGGCCTCAACAAGGGGCGAGAAATGTGAGCATTTCGCCGATGAAACGTTGCCCAGGGTACGCCATAGGAGGCAGCTCACGCTATACCCGCAGAAATGGACAAGACACAGAAGGAGAAAGTAACACCCATGCCACTGTCGGGATTCGAACCCAGGTACTGGCGCATTGGACGCCACGGCTGGCCGCCGCCGAGACCGCACGACCACGCCAGCACGGCAAAAAAAATGAAGTAATATTCATAAACCCATATGTTATTGTTATTATTTTTTTTGTGTGTGATATTTCATAAGCTGCTTGTTCGATACAGCTTCCTGTTTTATTGCATACACCATTTCCTGAGCTATCAGAGAATCAAGATTATGAAAAAGTTAAGAAAAAAAAAAAAATAAGACTTGAATGAAGATTATTTAAGGCTGAGATACAAACATTTATGAGTATAATAATAAAAACTTGATATTTCTTAATAAGCTACATTAAATTGCTACAAAATTTACTGAAGAATCAAATTTTTCTATTTCGTGTTACATTTTTATTACGCTATCTAAATTAGCTCCATAAAAAAAAAAGGCATCTTTTATGTTGTGACAAAATGCTGTAAGAAATCGATGGATAGAATTTATACTTTTGAACTGATCTCAGCAGATGAACTATTACGATCACAAAAGCAGTAGCATTTGTAGGATCCTTGAAGATTTTGGAAAGAAAAGAAAGAAAACAGTCTTTGTTTTTACAAGATAGATGGAAGTGTCTTCTAGAGGAGGTCAAGGCCCACATTGGGCTGAAGCACCAAAGAACTCTTTGTATTGAAATCCAAATTCAAATCCCATTGAAGAATTAAAAGAATCTCACAGTATAAAGAATGCCTGTTTCTGCATTTTATAATTAGACATTGAATGTTCTCTTTTAAGCATTTCATATCGATAAAGCCTTTGTTCCATGTTTCTCATACATGGACACAGTTTCCTTTTTCAGTTTGGCACATAACTGATTCCACAGGAATCTTAATTTCACCACGCTTTTTACATCGAGTCGACATCTACAAAACATATTATATCATAATACACATTTATGTAGAGGTAGGGGCGTTCAACCCGTGGCCTGCCGATATATTTTGCTGTGGCACAGTAATCAAACTTAAAATTAAATTTGAGCCTTATTTTACTGCCAACAATGTAAAATTTGCTCAGTTGCTCCGTTTACATCGCTACCATACACTGAAACATGTCATAACTTGCAGCAGCAACTGTCTCAGACTTTACTATTGGAATGTTAGTATGAAACACAACTAGCTCAATATTTGATTATTTGAAGTTTATGTAAATCATATTTATTATTAATTTTTTTTATAAACTAGCTGAACCTGGCATGTGTTACAATGCCACTCAAAGAAGAAAGGGCCTGGTGTCGGTCGGGGGTGGGACACTTATGCCCTTCTGTCGCCTCCCCCACCCAAGTGTGGTGTCCCTGGCCCCCATAGGGGATCGGATTTTTTACTTTTTGCATTAGGCTTGGGGGCCCAAGAAGGGGCCCTAAATATAAGGTCCCGGTGTCGGTCGGGGGTGGGACACTTATGCCTTTGTGTCGCCTTCCCCCCACCTAAGTGTGGTGTCCCTGCCTCCCATAGGGATCGATTTTTCACTTTTTGCATTAGATCTGGGGGCCCGAGAAGGAGCCCTAAATATAAGGTCCCGGTGTGGGACACGGGGGTGGGACACTCAGGTAGCCTTCCCCCCTTGCAAATGTGGTGTCCCTGCCCCCATAGGAGAGCGAATTTTTTTACTTTTTGCAGCAGAGTTGGGGGTCCCGAGAAGGGGCCCTAAATATAAGGACCTGGTGTTCTACTAATTCAGAAAGCTTTGAGGGCATACCCAAAACAACTCCCCAATATGTCATCGCAATCTGATGAATGTTATAGGAATGCACAAGGGATATATGAATGGTTTTAGTTCTCATTATCAGCACAAGGTGCGTATTTAGCTTTTTCACCCCTTTTAAGCCCCTGGGGGGGGGGGTCCCGGTTCTAAGGTAGCCTATCTTTGCACAGGTTCCTAAAGAGTAATTCTGCAAAGTTTGGTCCAGATAGGTCAAAGGGCTTAGGAGTGTATAAAGGACAAAGAAAGAAAGAAAGATAGATTTGTTTATATATATATATATATATATATATATATATATATATATATATGGCACTGTCGTAATTAGTAAGACATTTATATAAATTACATGTATTATTAATAATTATTATTATAAATGGCAATGAAATGAAAATGAAAAATCTCTTTAATTTTTTTTTTTTTCTTTTCAGATGTTTATTGCACAAAAAAGCTGCTCCCGTCATGAATATGATTAAATCAATCTTTTCCATTATCCTTAAATTCCGCTCTCAAATGCTCTCGTCTACTTGGGAAAGAAACCCTGCCACAGGGAAAGTAGAGCATTCCAGTTATTGGACTTTATGTGCTTCTTATAAGAGCTTTCAAACAAAATCGGGATTTCTGTACAAAGGTAAGTTATCAGGTATTTTAAAAGTGAATGTGTATTGAAACTCAATCAAAAGACTTTTCAGAAAATCGAAAACCAACAGTCAATACAATTGTTGTATCTGTGATGATTTTTTAATACCAGAACTCTGCTACTTTACTATTTCATATGTGAAGTAACAGTCATCATTTGTAGTTATTGTTAAAGAATATTTATGACTTTCTTCTCTGTTGCTAGTGATCTTAAGTGTTTTTCCTTTGAACACTTGACAAAGCTGTCTCTGTGAGCAGCCAACAAAGATTTCTGCTGTAATGTCAAGATCTCATGGACATGATCATTTTTATCCCAAATCAGATATTGAAATGCAGAAATAATGCAAATGGTGCTTTTTTTTGTTAAATTTAGTAAGAATATTTTTTCATGGTAACTTCAGTGCAAACAGAAAGGGAGAAATCAGAATTATTTATCTTGTGTGAATTAAAAGCACTGGATTTGTACAAAGATTAAAAATAAATAAATAAAAACATGTTTCAGACTCTTTTAAAATTGGAGTCTATCTCAAATAACACTTAAGGAAAATAACATCAAATGTAAAGATATACCAGTACTATTCAAGCATTTCAGTTATCTGAGTGAGGTGTGTATTTAATAGCTCATAATCATTTTTACATAAGGTGAAGTATATTATTTTTACATATCATATATAAAAAAAGATAATCCCAAAACTATAATATTCGGAAAAATTTTGGTTTCATTGACATTTTCTTTATATTTGAAAATATTTTTGGAATTTGCTACTCTTGAGAATTTATTTTTTATATATATTTAATGGTTTTATTATAGTTGATTAAAAACTGAAAAGTGAATTTTGTAAATATATTACTCTGTTCTTATTTTTCAGTCATTTCATTTACTTTTAAGCAGTTTTTTTAGATCACATGTATTCCAACATGATTGTACTTTAACTATTTTGAAATCTCAGGTTAGTAGATGAAGTAACAAATGCCCGATTGTCAATCATAAAGACAGAAGATTCAATTGTAGTCAATGTTTTATTGATTAATAAGTTAAATATTCTTTGCATTTCCTTATTAGAACATTGAAATAACACGTTTTTAATAAAAATCTATTACTTTTTTATAAATAACTATGAAATTAAAGGATGCTAATGTCTTTTTGCCTTTTTTATGCATTTAATTTATTATCTTTATATATAGTCTCCAAAATGATAATCTTCTTTCAGTCATGATATACACAATACTAATAAAATGCCTTCTTAAAAACCCTTCTTTAATCACTATATTTTGTTTTCTTCGATAGGAAACTTCTTCAGGTTAAACTGAGGACAAGAAATCTCTTTCTTCCTCCTTAATTCGTTATGATTCGGGTTGTATTATTAATTTTTTAAATGTTTCATAATGAATTAATAATGAGGAAGAAGAAAGATTTCTTGTCCTCAGTTTAACCTGAATAAGTTTCCTATGAAAGAAAATGAAATATCATGATTAAAAGAAGGGTTTTTAAGAAGGCATTTTAGTTGTATTGTGTATATTATCTTCATGTTTTTTGTTTTTTTAAGTCACTAGTACAACAGACCTTAAGAATAACATGACTGTCGAGGGCAATTTTAGATCTGCAAGGCTGAACTTTTGCACCCTTTTCAGTAATAATAAATATTTACATCATTGATTCCTAAGATTTTTAGCCTTGTGTCGTCTTTCGATAGTTGAGAAAATGTCACGCTTTTTTCTCATCATAGAAACCAAAGGAAAAAAATAAAACAGTGCCTGCTCAATCATTTGATAGAAAAAGAATAAAAAAGATTTTAAATAAACATAAAAACTTAAGGCCACAAGTTGCTATGCCTACAACTATCTCTTACAATTAGCAAGATTAAAAGTTTCTATAAAATTTCATTTATAACATTGTGATGTTTACAGACAGACATCTTATAAAATATATTAAAGCAGGTTGAAATTTTTTTTTTTTTTTTTTAAGATTATTGTTTTTCTGAAGTTTTAAAACAACAAAAAGCACTTCAGTTTTTATTAATGCCATCAGGAATAATCTCCATCATGAAAAGTGATGATGAGATTGCTTATCCCTCTAAAGGCCTATAGTCGTGTTGTAGCCTATTGGAGGTAAGGGTCCCGTGTTTCATGACTAACGGGTGGTACGTTGAGATCAAGTGGTCACCCAATGCCCGCCCACCTTTAACCTCTGGGAAAGAAACCTTGAGCTCATTTGAGAGAGGGCTGGGTGGACCCTAGGACCCGACCGGAGGTAAATTCAGTCTGGAGAAAATCCTGAACCCACCTCCTGCAATCCACAGTCAAGCACAGGGCTAACAGATTGCTTATTAAACTTCCAAAAATCGTTTTAGCCATTATAGATAGGTGAGTTATATAGTCCTATTTTTAACGTGTGTTGTACCATAGCATTTCAAATATTAAAAAAAAAAAAAATCATGTAATGGTTACATTAAACTAATCAAGTTTTCATGTTTTCGTTTAAGGTAAAAAAAGTTTTTAATTTTTAGAATCACTTTTAGAATAACTACTTGCTGCTAAACAATAAAGTAATTCCACTCATTTAAACAGAATCAACAAAAAGAGTGAGTCAAAAATTATGCACCACAGGAATATATTCTTTCAAATTAAGAATGCCTTTTTGAGTCGAGCTGATACTCTGGCCATTTTGAACTTGTTGGGCTCTCCTCAGCCAGTGCAAAAGGGGAAGAATTGGGAATTCACGATGGAGACAGTGACCCCTCAAAGACTAAGAACAAGAAAATAAAAAAAGTGGAACAAATGTGAAATGTAAATCCAGAAGGAATACATTCTTTTACTGCAAAAGCTGTTCAGAATGACTACGTCCGCTGTGAAACAGTTTGAACAGTTTTTTGATATGAATGATGTTTTACCATGTCTAATGTACAGTGATAAATTTATTGCCTTCCAATAACGTAGCTTCTGTTATCATTGTGCTGATCACGAATAAGATGGGGTCCATATTGTTATACTTTACAGAAGTGAATGAAAGAATGGCAAATGAGAAACTGCTGTTAACCGTTGTCTTCTGATTTAAGTTCTTTGTTAATTATTTGGTTTACTCAGAAGCTACCTCAAGTCCGTCTCTTTCTTCATCAGTTGCATTTTGGTTTCCCAATTTCAGGGTGATCCGCAAACCTTTTGGTTTCTCTGAAAATTTAGTTGTCTAATAGTTGATGGATTAATTTGAGACGGGTTTGGATTTCTCTTATTAAAGTCCCCCTTGCAACTGCAAAGCAAAATTATATATCTGTCTATCATTCTGTCGTAAGACTTTCAGTTTTTCCAATTTTGTGACCAAACTATAAGAGATAGATTGGTCACGCAAATGAATAAAATGTAGATCTTTTTAAGACAAACAAAATGCTACAAAAATCTTTCGAAAAAACTTTTTTGGTTTACAAAACCTTTTAAAGGGTCAAATGTTCTCAATTTAAACGAAAAGTATAAAAGTTGGAAGAGAACATTATATTGAGAAAATGTTGGTATTTGAAAGTTCTATCGAACGATATATCAGTCATTCACAAACATTTCTGCATTTGGAAGATACATGCAAAAAATGTGCTTTGAGATACTGTCTTTGTGCGCATGCGCAGGAATTTAACAGATTACTGATTATCGTATATTTTCCGATCTAATTTGCTAAATAAATAAAGTTTTTTTTTTTTTTAAATGCTACATATTCAAGGGTTCCAGAGCGAAACAACGATACTCGGCTGTTAATAATAATAACCAATTGTTTTTTCCTGTAGTTTGCAATTTTTGACTCGCACTGTTCTGTTGACTCGATTATCATCTCAAAAAAAAAGTCCCTTCAATTCTAGATATGAAAATTAGATACTAACCCTGTAATACTTTTCATCCTCTCGAATTAGCTTAAACTTTTTGCATTATATTCATTAACAAGCCTGTTTCATGAATAGCTTGTTTAGAGTATCATTTGAATGTGATTCTTCCTTCATAAGAAAATAAAAATAATGAAACATTTTTATAAATATTAAAAAAAAAAAGCAGTTAGAGGTTACTATCCATCTCACGATAAAATATATAGATGGAATTCATTTACGATGAATTAATCAAAACTGTTTTTGTTTTTATCCTAACCAGCCTGGCTTCACGAAGCCGTTGGGGTCCTCAGGTATAAACAAATAACCTTTAGCTTTTCCATTGGCTGTTCTGTATGGAATGAGCTGAGCTTGCAGCATGTGTTGGAAACAAAAAGCTGAAATTTAATCTTATAGAAATGTTTTTTAAGTTGGATTTCTTTCCGCATGGTTTTTCCCATGTAATTCATCCCTCTTTCTTTAATCTCCTGCATGAATGGCAAGTTATTAGGCAGCGGAACTCTGTTCTAACCTCATTTCGAGGAAAGCTGATGTAGGTTGTAACTATTCGAGACATTCAAAATGAACAGACCAAAGTTTGCTTTTAAGTTATAACTGATGACGTTAAAACCGAGTTCAGCTGTCACTTTTTGTTTTGTTTATTTTGAGGCTGTTGAAGGAATTGCAGTAGATTTCTTTGCTTTCATTAATAATTTTAGGATACAGAGATTTTTAACCTTTTAATTTTGCAGTCAGTAAGTGTAACTTTGGAACTGTAAAGCTGAATTATTAATACGATAATATTCAGAGCAGAAGGTGAAAGTGATATTTACTTTATGTTGATGGAGATTCTTGTGGTATCTGATGGTATCAGAAAGAACACTTGCTTTCATTGTAGTCAAATGTTTCCTATTCACTGAAGAAAACAAAGTAAAAAATCTTTGAAATAAATGAAAAAAAAAAAAATGTATGATGCCTGATCTCAGCAACTACACTACTGATATCCACATTAGACAACTCCAGGTAATTGCAACCAGTGTTTAAAAAAAAAAAAAAAAAATCAAAGATCATACTTGTCGTTGAGGAGCAATTGCTCCGAGCAGTTGCTGAAAACATAAAGGAGACACTTGATTAACAGCCTGAATTCGTTAAGGCATGGGTTCCACAAAATATTCAAAATGCTGTTGAGGTATTGAGGTACTGAGCAGTCATGAGTGTGTCACGCAGTTCCTGAAGATTTGATGGAGGTGTAGGCCTGGAGCGAACAGCCCGTTTCAGCGCATTCCACAAATTTTCAATCGGGCTGAGATCCGGGGACTGAGCAGCCACTGCAGCAAGGAAAAGTCATCGTCAAGTTCCTCAAACCATCCCATGGTGATGCAGGCTTTGTGCACCGGCACATTATCCTGCTGGAAGTAGCCATCTGCACGAGGATAAACTGTTAACATGTACAGTTGCACTTAGTCAGCTACGATGTTTAGGTACACTCTAGCATCCTGACGTGCCTCCAGAGGTATCAATGGATCCAACGTGTGCCAGGAAAACATCCCCCACACTATGACACCGGCTTGAAGAGTTGTTGTGAGACACAGCATTTGTGCACACAGTAGGGGTGTACCTAATAAAGTGTCTGGACAGTGTATGTTTAATGCTTGATGCCAAAGCGATTGAACTGTTTGTATATATTTGCACAGTTCAATCGCTTTGACATTAAACATTAAATACCACGGACAAAGGCTTACAGTTCAGCATTTCAGCAAAAGTGGGAGGTAAAGTGTAAATAAACTGTTCTGGAGCTAGCTTTCGAAACTGAATGATTCTTAGTGGAACAGATCTTTCTCCATGGAAAACCTTGAACCATAAGCCTTTGTCCGAGATATTTAATGTTGCACCAAAGGGACTCAAACCTCCAAGCCGAAATGTGTGCAATAGCAATAACCATCACTGGGTTGAGCCTATTGGTCCTCCTGCAAGTAAACATTATCCAAAACATCCAGTGACAAAAGTTCACAAACATCGACTGCTTTTCAATTCCTCAACCTGAAGGCTTGATGCCAAAGCAATTAAGCCTTTTTACAGTAATTTGGAAGCACCAGGAGTTGGAAGATATATACACAGCCATATCTCAGGTTTACAGTCCTTAGATTTATGTACATTTTACATTGGGACCCTATCGTACAGTGTTTGCTTTTGAGTGTGTACACTGTATTATGTACTCTGCCTTCTGCTCAGTGGATTACTACTATTTATATGTTTCATCAAATTGCTTTCAAAAATGGTACACTTAGCAGTTCTTTGTGTTTAATATTCGGTTTATGATTAAATTGATATTAAACAGTATTTATAACTTTTATTTTAGTATTTTCTTGTGATTAAAACAGTAATTAAGTTGATAGCACATAGGATTTAAGGCAAAAGCAGTTATCCTGGTACACTCATTGACACATCATTGAGTTATTTACGGTGATTAACCTCAGTTCTTATAAATTTTATGTTAGTGTTTTCTTGTGATTAAATTAAGTGTAGCTCATAGAATTGAAGGCAAATGTTGTATGGCTGTTACGTACATTGGTGTCTCATTATGTTATTCTCAACAACCCAATTGTAGCTATGTATGCATATGATGATTGGTGTGCATTACGTACATTGATAGGTGGAGGGAAAAAATACATTGCTTTGTCTAACAGATATTTCTGATTTACACATTCCGGAACCTAACCTAGGACGTAAGTCCTGGGTATGACTAATATATAAAACAAAATAAATAAATAAAAAAAATACCGTAAAAGAGCAAGAGCATATAGTTGATTTAAAAATCAGATGAAACATACGCAATATCCAAGATGTATTGTAAATATCACTCGCAACTTATGTTCTCAAGTATAACGAATTGATTCTTATCTGTTTCTTTATTTTGTTTTTTATCTTAAACCAAATGAACCATTGCCTTTGAGTACTGTACTAATATTTTGCGAATTAGTTTTCATTAACTTTTTTGCAGAATTAAACCGTTGCCATAATAATGTGCAGAACTAATTTGACCGTAACAGAATAGTTAATTCTATTTGTGGACAAACCCTGACAGAATTTGATTTTTTTCCATGTTATATGAGTTTGTGTGATTTATGTTTCTTAGTTGTGTTATATAATGAAGAAATGAAAAAGAAATAACAGTTTTTGTTTAACCTAATCTTTCTGTACATATATGTATGTTGTTGTTTTTTTTTATTAATTTAACAATTAAGTTAGAAAGTTAATCAGCAGCAGCAGATCAGTGATTATTATATATTTCAATGCTGTAACTTTGCAAGAATATTTTTTTGTTTGTTGGATGGTTTTGAACTTAGCTTATCATGACTTACTTTCATTTTCTTGTTTCTTATATTTGTTTCATTTTAAAAAAAAATGTTTTTGCTGAAATTTTGCCTCCGCTGCTTTATCAGTTGAAATTTTTGTAAATAATACTATTTTTTTTTTTATTTTATTCTGCTGAGCGCTATTACTTCATAGCTGCTTCTAATATAGTACATTTTTGTCTGTTTTTAGTGGTTAAACTTGTTAATTTAAAAGTTTTACTTTGTCCTTTGAAATTGAATTGATTATTTTTATTGAAGGTACATTCAATGTGATAAATACAAATTAATTTATTGTGGGAATATAAACTTCTGCGAGGCATGAAATAAGAATTGTACCATATTTTTACCGAAGTAGGTTTAATTAATAGAATTTTAATGGAGATGCCGATTTAGGCACCGTTATTTTTCTCAACAAACATCAAATATAAAAGCCCTAGCCTTATTAATCTGTCTGTCTCAAATTACTATTACTGTTAATAGTAATTTCCCATCATCACTGCTAAAGTCTGTTTCACGTTTTTTGGGAAAGCTTATTTAATAACATTGATTTCATAAAAGTATTCTTTCGTATAAAAAAGAGAGTTGGATTATTTCTATAGAAAGCCAATTAATAGGGAAGGTGGTGCCATTTTTGTAAGTTCCAAACTGGGATTCTTGTTCAAATTCAACAGCGTTTCATGTTATACAGAGATCTTGAGTTATTTCTTGCAGCTAAAATTAATTTGGAATTGTGATTTAGGAAAAATAACTGGATAAAATGAAAAAGATCAGTGGTTTTGCAGAAAATTGTTTTGCTCTCATCACAATTCTGTTTTCGATGAAGAAGAACGTGGCACCTCCCAAAATTAAAACTAAAAACAATAAATACACATTAAAAGTAAAAATAGGAAAATTCATGTCTCAGCCGATGATCGCCATTACAGCGTGAAACGGCCGTTCTGGGATATCACATTGTAAACTCCTGGTCTCAACCATTGATAAATATTTTTTTCTGTTTAAAAGATAACAGGATTATAATGATTACTGTTCTTCTCAACAGAATGTTAACTACTTAACCATAACAGAATTATAAAGAAAAAAAATGCAAAGGATACAAATGAAAATATAACCCAAAGATTAGTATCAATGAGGATATTTGATAAAGAATATTGAGATCATTGTGTTTTCTTATAAGAACAAGAAAAATATAATCAAAGTGCATATATTCAACATGTAGTTTTATGAACTGGCTAGGTTCCGAGAGGTGCATGCAACACATATCGGCAAAAAAAGGGTGGTGGTCTTAGTTTACGTCTGAAAATTACTTAGTGTTTTGAATGAAAATGTTTGGTATCACCATTTCACTAAATACATTATCAATCTGATGCAAAACTAGGAAAAATAAACTTAATAAATATGAAGAACACCAATTCTTTGAACAGTTTTTACTATTTTATCTGCTTGAGTAGCTGTTCACATAATTTGCTGAAATCTTGGTAACATTGTATTGGATTGGATCTGCTTTTCATTGAGAAGATGCATTAAATAGTCAACAGTTAACCTGCAAGGTTATTAAGGATCTCACCATAAGCCTTAAAGTTACTTCAGACGGCAGGAAATACGGCTTCCTATCTTGCATGATCAAAAAGCCTTTGTTGAGATCGGGTGATCGACCTCCCAACTTTAACTTCTGAAACCCACTGAACAGGGTTGGGTGAGCCTTAGGTTTGTCTGAAGAAGAGAAAAATTCTGCTGGAACACATGGGTCTGTTCCATCCCACAGTCAAATACATTAGCACCTGATCTACCAGGGAAATTATACAGCCGAGTGATTATATTACAACAACTCTGCTTAATTCTGATAAGGGTAGGATGTTTGTTTCTTATATGGTTCCACATTCTCTTACTGACTAATTTTTACAAGATCTTTGCTGACAAAGCAGCATAACTCCTACAGAGCTTCTTACTTAAATGTGTAATCAAATCTATGAAATAAATACTATCTAAATTTATTTATCAACATGAATAATGCTCATCATAACAAAAAAAAATATCCATTAAATTCAGTTACTTCACGAAAGCATATTGAAGGTATCTAGAATTCTTGAATTTTATTTTATTTTATTACTAGCTGTACCCGGCATGCGGTGCAATGCCACTCAAAGAAAGAAAGTATTGGTGTTTTAATTCTGTTTATTGAAGTGCTTTTGGATATACAATATTTTTTGTTTTTCTGTCTGGTGCATACACAAATAAATCAGAAGGTTTTCTGATGCGTGAGCAGGCCACATACAGCTGTCCATGTGTTGTCCCTGTGCTTTGTTGATCGTTATTGCAAATGCGATTCGTACCGGAAACAGCAAACGTTGAAACCGGAAATACATTCATTTGTTGAAACCACTAGCGCACCAGATATTGTAAAATGGTTCTACTAATTCAGAAACCTTCGCGGACATGCGCACAACAACTCACCAAAGTTTCACCGCAATCTGATTAATGATATAGGAATGCATACGGGACAAACAAACAAAGAAACATTCATTTTTATATATTAAGATAATGTATTTTTTATTTATCTATTTAAGTCAAAACCTTTTATGCATTCAGTTCATCTAAGACTTGTTATGACAGGAGCTCTGTATCTTTTTAAAAGATTATAAAACAAGAACTTATGCGAGGTCTTTTTCTTTTACTTTAATTGTAGAATACATGAATACAGATAGCAGCATTTCTAGGCTGTTGCCAGCCCAAGTAAAAATGTTGAAATAACAGAAACGTAAATCAAATACAAGTCCACATAATCGGTATCGAGATTTTTCAGACTATTGTTAAATGCCTTTTTACATTCGTCGTATCCTTTAGTCCAGAGTTTAGTAACGAGGTAAATTTCTTCTCGTGGAACAATCAAGGTCAAGAAAGATAAACATGAAAAGAATGAGATGTCCACGGAAGAGTCAGTTTTGTGTGCACTACAGCATGGCTACAGGCTGATTGATACCGCTGAATTCTATGGTAATGAATCGGAGGTGGGCCGAGCTATCGCCAAGAGTGGAGTTCCACGAGAAGAAATTTACCTCGTTACTAAACTCTGGACTAAAGGATACGACGAATGTAAAAAGGCATTTAACAATAGTCTGAAAAATCTCGATAACAGAAACGTAGTTCACTTTTGCATTGCCTTAATTTATGGATTAAACTGGCACTTTTGTGCATTTTCATGTAATCTTCTTGTCAGTAATTCGAGCTCTGGAAACCTTTTCTTTTGATAATGCATTGCAATAGTTGCCATCGGCATTCAAACTAACAGAGTTGTGACCTTCTTGATACAGTTTTCACATATGGGGATGGATTTTCATCCATCCCCATAAAAAAAAAAAGGAACAGTACATTCCAATTAAAACATAGCACATATACAATGAATTTTTGGATCGAAGGAGCATCTTTGTAAGATTTGAGTTTAACATTTTTTTCCTTTATTGCAGTGGTGAAGAAATTGGCCACCCGAGGATACCAGCCACACTTGCAAGACTTGTTACTGAGGCTCAACTGCAATGATTATTACAGCGACAACGAATGATTTCATTTTGTAAAGTAACTTTTTTTATTACTGTGCCATAACAATCTAAATCAAGAAATGGATAACAATATACACGTATTATGCAGTTAAAAACATTGGTTGTTGAAGACATTCTGTTAAATAGAGACTTAGATCTTAGAAAACTATTAATATAGTTCTAGAGGATTTATGTAAAAGTTGAACACATTTGATTATATTTAGACTGATTTTTACTTGTAAAAAGAAAAGCAGTCTTGTTCTATACATAACGTTATCCATTTTTCTTAACACCGAGAACCCTCAGGATGTTGTTTTTACCAGTTCTGGTTAAATCTAGTTTACGTGTAATTAAACAAACTGATAATATCTTTATTATTCTGGTTAATATTGTTATCCATTACTTAAGGAAATGTTTTTTAAGCTTAAAACTTTTTAAAATGTTTGATTCCAATGGCTTAATGAAAGCATGGGCTTTCTCACAAGTGCTTTAATAACTTGTTATACATATCCAGGCATTCTGTTTTGCCTGTTTTAATTTATTGCTGCACTAAGCTTTATTAATTGTGTAAATAAATGTAATTAAATGTTGTCAGAAATCGAAAGCTTTGCCTTTAGTTTATATTCATTTCGGTTTTTATCAACTCAGCAATTGTCTCGTTTGTTTATTTTCTTCTTGTCTTTGCCTCCTTCAAAAAATGAAAATTATTCTTTGAATTAATATCATAGTTTTCATTTTCTCTTAAGTCTATCCAGTACTTCTCAACCTTTCTTCAACTCCAAAGCTCGCTTATACAGGGTGATTCACGAAGATATGCAGAAACTTCGGAAGCTCATTCTACATGAAAAAGTAAAGAAACAAAGTTATATAAACATAGGTCTGGAAATGCTTCGGTAGCGAGTTAGGCTAGCGAAAGATTTCGCCCATGATATAGTATCCTGGGTGAAATGAAGACTTGCTGGAAGTCTGGGAAGGTAAATTAAGGGGCGAAATCAGTGGTTTCTTATGGTTGTTGACCTGAAAAATCGAATGAAACATGTTACAGAACTGTATCTCCCAGTGGTTTGAAGCTTATCCCATGTGCAACCTACAAAAAAAGTTGGCAACACAATAACAGCTGTTCAACAATAATGTGAATTGCATTGTTTTGATTTATTGTGAGAGCTAATAACTGAGGTGTAGTCCATGTGCATACTGTTGTATTACATTATGGGCGAAATCTTTCGCTAGCCGTAACTCGATACCGAAGCATTTCCGGACCTATGTTTATATATGATGGAAACATATTATTTGGACCTATGTTTATATAACTTTTTTTCTTTACTTTTACACGTAGAATGGGCTCCCGAAGTTTCTGCATATCTTCGTGAATCACCCTGTATATTCATGAAAATCCCAAACTTTTTCAAACTTGAAAACAGAAGTGAAGAGATTGCACATTTCGTTCACACCGTGAGCTATCCTCAAAAGGAAATCTGGGACACCTGTTTCGTCCTTATTAGGACTCATCAGCCAGATTTACCCATATTGATGATCAACTTGAAGGCGTGAAAGGCTATTGGATTGTTCCCAACCAATTATATCAACACCAGACTGGTCCTTGTCTTGTTTTGTGCCTTTATTAAATGCCTTTTGTGCCTAGCCTTAGCTGACCAAGGTTTTGATACTGTATTGGTTATGCTGATTTTCTTTTTGTTGTTTCTTTGTGTGGGGTCCCACTTCCGGGTGCAGGAATGATTCCAACAGCCTTTCATGCCTTTGAGTTGACCATTAGTTTCTGTTCATGATAGCTCAAGGCACGAGTGAAATGTTCAATTTCTTTTTTCATCTGTTAACTTGCACACTTCAACTCAGATCATTGTTTTATTACTGCAAGCACAATATTCATCTCCATATTTAGGGGGGGGGGGAATGCAATTCATTTTTTATTATTATACTCATTATTCAGCAATTTTTTTAAGATATTGTCAAATATGATCATCAAAACAAGTCTTTGACTGATTTTTGTAGAAATTTAGAGACACAACCTATTTCAACATCAGATGTTTCATCGAATGTTAAATCGGAACTAGAGATTCTCAGTTGCATTTATCCTCGTCCGCACAGATAAATTATAACTTAGCTATATAAAGGAGTGCTAATTAAATGATTTAGGCAGCTGTCCTTGAAATACATCTCAGCAGATTGTAAAACATATTTTTACTTGCCAAAATATATAAAATTATTAAAGTTCTTTGTGGCCTTCAAACTTGTGACCTTTCGAATTTCTTAATAAATGAGGGAAAAACAAGAGAATGCACAAGATGGACAATATATAATAAAGACAGATATATTTATATATTGTCTAAGTTGCTCTCGGCTAACAGATATGTTCTGCAGTTTATATTGTCTGCTCAGAATCCTCTTTGCAATATGTACGATCTTGAACTTACAAGGAGATGTTGCCAGAATTTGCCTGTGACGGCTTTTGCCACAGATGTCCTTGTTTCTGACAAAGAAACTATCATACAAGGTGTTACTTAATAGCATTTTTAACCGGTGTCTTATTAGTTGAATTGTGTAAAAGATTGTAATGAAAAGAGCTGTAGGGTGACAATTCAAATCAACTGCAAATTCATATGTTTGTTTTGTTGTACCTGCTTCTAATATTGGTAGTTTAGTAATTAGGTTTAAATAGTTCTTAGGTACAATTCTTACATTTCTGGAGATCAAGCACAAATCTGAACAATAATACAGCGAGGAATTAAGTCACTGTTTTTAAATAATAGATTCTGGCGCATTCCAGAAATTATAATTCTTTTTTTTTTCTTTGTTTTTGTTTTATAACCACAGCTTCCATTAAGTTATATCTCATTTACTTTCATCTTGTTAAAGACCAGGCAGCCCGAGACAGCCACATGTCTCGTATTTAACACCAAAATTGTTTTGTAAGTCCCATATATCCATGGTATTCAACGAAGATGTAAAAAGAGTAATGAATAATAAAAATTATGAATTTTTAAATCTTTAATAAATTATTAAAATAAATTAATTATTATCATATTCATTTTCTAGCATAACTCTATATTACTAAAATCTTTCATTTCTCTGTCTGTCTGTCCGGCGCAATTGTTAATTTCCTTTGAAAAAATTTCTACAGCGAAAAGTTCGCCATAGGAATCGAACCTGCAACCTCTTGATCTGAAGCCAGACGTCCTATCCATTAGGCCATGGGGACTACATTCAAATTATTGTTTCTTATCACTACCTTTGTGTGTGTGTGTGTGTATGTATGTGTGTGGCGCAATGAGAGAAAGAGCCAGAGAAAAAAGAAAATAACTCATTATTTTTAGCCTACTAGGTTAAAATTTATATGTCAATGTTCATTTTTTTTTTTAGCTTCTCTCCATCAACAATGGCGCGCGCTATCAAATAATGAGTTCATTCAAAAAGGAATAAAATATCACTATTTGCCATAACCGCTTGGAATCGATTCTTCTTGGATTATCTCATACTTACCAGGGGGAGGCCCAGTTATTATTAAATTGAAAACAAAAAAATACTGAAGAATCTTGCTTAAGATTGTTTGAATTTCTTCTTATAGCTTGTTAGAATTGGGTGACTAAAAAAAAATAGTCCGGTATTGTTTTATAGTTGGTGCTAAAATATTCCTTATTTCATTGAATGTGAGATGGAAACCCTGATGCAAAATAAAATGCAATGCCTTTGTAATTGTATTCTGGTAAGTTTAAGTTTGATAAGATTATTGAAATGTTAGATCTTCACAATTTTAACTTTATTGATAAATATAGGTGTTAATGGACCACTTGAGGTTGACGTCACGTATGACGTGTAATGTGGGATCTTGTGGGATAAACAAACATGTAACTTAGTGTGAATTACTCAATGATATTTCAAGACGGAATGGTGCAGTACTGTGCAGTTCCTTATTGTGATAATTCTGTAAAACGCTTGGAATATCCTTCTTTAATATAATATTTCCTCTATATCTACACCGGTTAAAACAAAGCACATGGCTTTGTTTATCCCACAAGCCAAAAAGTAGCCTGGTGGGTTATTTTGTAACTACGAAGCCCCGCCTATCCTCAATTCATTCATAGTTCTCTGCCAAGGGCAGGTCCTTCACTGCAAACCCAGCATTCTCCAATCTTTCCTATTTTTCTGCCTCAAGTGGTCCATTAAATTATATCTTTCGTTGATAATATATTGCTGTCGTCTTCTTTAAAAGGCTATAATCAACTCTACATCCAATATGAACATTTAGGAAGGCTTACAATCGTTTCATCCAAATCAAATCTTTTAGTTCACACTCTAAATCTATACGGGTTAAAACGAAGCACATGGCTTTGTTTATCCCACAAGCCAAGCAGTAGCCTGGTGGGATAATTTGGAACTACGAAGCCCCGCCTATCCTCAAGTGGTCCATTGCTTATTAGCAAATTTTTAATTTCATTTCATTCAAAGAGGATAAACTTATAAAAGAATGAGATGACTACAAAACTACATTATAAGATTTTTTATTGGAATTTGTTTTACATTGATAAGATCATGATATGTTTATTTTTTTGATAATTTATTGGAATATTCTTAAGGCTACTTAAGCAAACAGGCTGTAGATATGATATTTAACGATATTGGTCCCACTTAAGAAATTAATATTCTTCTCCGTCTTGGTCATTGTTTTCGGAAGAATCTACTCCAACTTCTTCATAATCTTTCTCAAGAGCTGCTAAATCTTCTCTTGCTTCATTAAATTCACCCTCTTCCATACCTACATTAATAGAAAGAAACACAATCAGTTTTTTTTAATTATTTTTTATTCCCTGCTGTTGACTGACTTAAAGACGCAAATGAATATCAAATCTCCTTGCAGTTCTTATAAAAATTGTGTTTATTTGTGTTAAACAATGTTTGGATTTTAAGTTAGACATGACTCTTTTATAAATTAGTCATTTTATCAAACAATCCAGTGTGGAAAACATTGCATGCAACTTAAAATAACGGAAGTTTTGATTAATGTAACAAAAAACAATGAAGTTTTTTAATAGTAGTAACAGAAAAGAAACAAAAACAAAAAAACTCAATTTCGGTTTTGTTTTTTTTAATTAAAAGAGGAGACATTGTTTCTATTTTGATTGTAGTGAGTGGCAGGGAAACCAAACACCTTGACCTGTAGATCTATTGTGCTATCCCTCGGAAATGCTATCAGATGGGGAGAAAGACTGAGAAAGAATGTTGGGAGAAGTGCAGGGGAAACAGGAGAACCCCGAGAAAACCTGCCCATGATCATCCACATCATGAAACCCACACGAGAACCAAACCCCGGTACTCAGAAGTAAGAGGCCAATGGCTGAGTGACAACGACGGCCGCGTGGCCTTGTTTCTATTTTAATGGAATCTGATTATTTTTGCAAAGAAAGTAGTTTTTTCCCTTCACTTCTTCTGCATTTTATCGCCTTTATTGCAAAAATGTAAAATTGGATGGGAGGAAGGGGGGTCCTCGATGGAAAAAGATATTAGTAACGTTAATAGAATTAAATTAATAATATTAGTATAAAATAATTAATTATATGTAATGGCATTAATATTAATTAATATGATTATTTATATATGTTTTTCAAAAAATTTAAAACGTAATGAATCATTTTTTTTTCATTTACCAGCTCTGATATAATCAGAAACATCAACGGTAGGTGTTGTCCTTATTGTTTATTTTTACTGAATTTTAAATTTAATAGACAAGATTCAAACGTTACTTCAAAAAAGCACATGCACATTAACAGGTTTTGTTTTTTTTTAATTCTCTGTTTTTTCAAAAAAAATATTACTCGGACATTAAAACTTAATGATGATGTGAACTTTTTTAATCAAAATTAAACTAACATTCAATGGGTTTTTTTGTTTAAAATTTAGCTTTCAAGATACAAAAAAGAAAAAGTCTATTACTTGGCATATGTGAAGAAAATGTGGAAATTTGAAATTATAAATTATTGCCTTATGGTTAATAAGAAGCTGTCATTAAAGACATTGGAACTCTAAGAAGTAGTTTTACGAATACTAACCTTCACCCACATACCAATGTACAAAAGCTCTCTTGGCGTACATCAAATCAAATTTGTGATTAAGTCGAGCCCAAGCTTCAGCAATTGCAGTAGTGTTGCTAATCATGCAAACAGCACGCTGCGTTTTGGCTAAATCACCTCCAGGAACAATTGTTGGAGGCTGATAATTAATGCCAACCTGTTAAAGAAAATATTTGATTTTTTAATATATTTCTATTTACATCTGGGAATTATAATATATTTCCAAATCTGTTTGTTACGTTTTTCTAGTAATGGGGGAAAAAAAATTATTCCATTTTAACATGCGTACAATAACAATTACAACAAAGAAAAATAAGCAATGCACATAAAACTAAGAGCTGTTTTGAAAATTTGTATTGGAATCAAAACAAGTCTGTTTCAGTTTCAAATCCTAATCAGTTTTGATTCTGAGTGGCAGATAGTAAGTGAATCCAGAAGGATTTGAAATGTGTTAAAACCCCTGATACTCGAGAATAACCTGCTGTGAATAATTTATTAAGTCTTGTGCTTGTGACAATTGTAGTCAACTTTTTTTCACCTTTTATTGAATGAAACTGTTGTTTTATTGAAGCAGAATTTAAAAAATCTGTTGTTGAAATGAATTAACGAAATACAAACTGAAATGCCTCATTGGAAAAGTCTGAGCATGAAAACATTCCTCCTGTTTTTCACACTAAAAGTGGTAATTATGTAGTCGGGCTTGACAGTTGACTCATATACAGGGCACAGGACAATTGACTTAGAAAACAGGACATACAATTTGGGCGGTAAATAACTGACTTATAAAACAGGACATATAGTTCTCGCTGTCTTGTACAATCATCGTATTTAATAAAGATGTAAGAAATAATAAAAATTATGAATTTTTTAAATCTTGAATGTAATAAAGGAAATGTATGTATTGAATAAGTTATAATGTTCATTTTCCAGAACACGTTATCATTATTAAATTGAAAAACAACCAAACAAACAAAAAAAAGAAAAAGCTGCTGTAAAGCAAATTTAATTATTGAATGTTTCAAAGAACCTTGCAGATAAGACAGTCTCTTTGTTTGGATTTCTCTTACAACTTGTTATAATAGGATAAAAGTGGCTAAAAGAAAAAGCCCCAAAAGTCCCTATTTTTATACATATAGACTAGAATGCATATAGACTTATTCCACTGAATGTGAGGTGGCAACTATTTGTAATAACAATAGTGTTAAATGAGGATCCACCTAAGATAGACACACATTTGGATAAGAATATGTGTTTAGTTATCGTTTCAGTTGCTGTCAATTACGTTGAAAAAATGAAATGCAGGATTCAATCCAGAACTGATTGAGTCAAAACTACCATTAATGATAGACAAAGCAGTACATGTACATCAACTAAAGCTTAACAATTCCCACCATACATCCTTTTCCAATTATTGGCCTGATTTCTTTTTTGAGGCTCAAAAGCACAGTGAATCACTGTAATTGTTGATTTGCACTAATTCCCAGTCAATTCTCGATCAAATAAAGAATAATCAGATCGACTCGAGGTCCTAATTCGAAAAAATGAGTAACAATTGAAAATTTTTATAAATTGTCCACAGATTGAAAGCACGAACATTGAAAACAAATAAAAAAATACTCACAACAACGATGTTTCAAACCCTCATCTTTTGTTAGGGTTTATTTTCAAGTTTAGTCTAAAGAAAACTCCTTCAAGCTTGGCCTTGTGTGATGGAATGGTTTTGTGTGATGATTTTTTCATGAAAATTTTAATGCTTACAATTAAAGTTTTTCAATTATAAATAGTCAATAAAATTTCCAACATTACCTTAAATCCAGTTGGACACCAATCAACAAACTGAATAGTCCTTTTCGTCTTTATTGCGGCAATGGCAGCATTGACATCCTTTGGAACGACATCGCCCCGATACAATAGACACACAGCCATGTATTTCCCATGACGAGGATCACACTGAAAACATTCAGGAACTCAATCAAAATAAATATTTTTCTGAAATCATTATTATTTTAACTTAACTGATCTAACTGTCTTTTAGCTGTTTATGCCTTTATTTAAATTAGGATCAAAGGCTTTACAGAAAATGTATACAATTATAGCTGAATTTACCTTCACCATCTGATTGGCTGGTTCAAAACAGGCATTTGTAATTTCGGCTACTGTTAGCTGTTCGTGATAGGCCTTTTCTGAGGAGAGCATTGGTGCATACGTTACAAGAGGAAAGTGAATTCTTGGATAAGGCACCAGATTTGTCTGCAATGAAAACAGAAAATAAACTTCAATCATTATTTTAATTTTAAAGTTAACTATCAAAGCGTATAATCAATAAAATAGCATGAGATCGATTTTAATACAAAAACTAAATATTAATCATCGTATTTATTATATTTAAATATTGTAAAACTCTAATGAATTAATATCCAATTATAACTAGACAGCCTTTAAAAGTGACACTTTATTTTTTTTTTTTATTTAAAATTTAAAGCACAAAGGGTGTAATAGTTTGCAACTAGTGTAATTTGTATTTTTAAAATAAAAAGAATTTTAAAACCAAATTATTTTTCTTTACGTTAATCATATTTTTATTAATAAACAAAAGAAATAAAAGATCATAATATATTTATCATTAACACAAAATAATTAAAGGAAATTGATTCAATCAGAGATGTAAATTTACATTTTGTAATGTTTTACTTTTTTCTTAGTTGAGTATTAAAATAACTGAACTTTTTTTTTTTAACTTTTTATCCAATCAAAAAACGATAGGTCCCAATAAAATAAAATAAAAAAAATGAGTTTTTAGGTACTTCTTCAGGATCAAAAGCTCCCTCATTTATTTAGCACAGAGTTTTTTTTTTAAAAGCACAAAACATTGCTGCACATCTACTGAAATATTAGTAACCTGTTGCAAGAGGCCACGCAGTTGGCGTTGTCACTAAGACATTGGCCTCTCACCTCTGAGTACCAGCGTTGGGTTTTCGTGTGGGTTTCGTGATGGTGGTTTTCTTGGGGTTCTCCTGTTTCTCCTGCACTTCTCCCACCATACTTTCTTTCTCTCCATCTGATAGCATTTCTGTGGGATAGCGCAATAGACCTACAGGTCACGGTACTTGGCTTCCCTGCCACCCGCATTCACACAATCAATCGATCAACCTGTTACAAGATGTTAAAAAAGTAACGTAAAAAGGTGCATTTTTTCCAGTACTCTGTTACTGATAAGATACTCAAAGTTACAGTTTCTCTATTACAAAAGTAACAGAGTTAATGAGCACTACCCACAAGAGTACCTGTTAAATAGTAATATGGTTTCTAATAATATATCCTTTGCTATTGCTGTTCAGTCTGTTATAACCTCATCTCCTTATCTAATCGTCATTACATTCATTTTCTTTCCTTTATTTTATCAAAGTACGTTAAGCCACATTGTTAATAATAACACATGAATGGTATTAATATTGAAAACTTTTTGAAAGACAGGTGCTAACTTTGGCAGTGAAATTTTAATTAACGTCAGTATCAATTGCCAGACTGACTTGAAATTGTTATTATTATGGCCCTGCTTTTTTTTCATTAATATCCGATCACCGGCCTGTGTTTTTAACATGAATTGGGCTTTGGGAAAAATTTCCAGATAACAACATGTTGTTCTTAATATTTAAGAATGTTTTTAACATATTTGTTGTAAGTTGTATAGATAGGAGTACTTCAGTAAACCTCAAAGGAATTCTTTAATATGCAACAGAAATATTATCAGAAAGTAACTAATAATTACAATAGTTATAATTAGTTTAAGTTAGTGAATCTCACTACAGGCCAATGTGGCGCTTGGGGTTGCTGCAGGTGAGACTCCCAGCATTCCATTACCAACAGGATTAAGTAGAGAAGTTATAAAGATACCTATTAAATCGTAAAAGTACTCTTTTTTTTTTTTTTTTTTTTTTGTATTATTATGATATTTAGCTAATAGAAAAAAAATCTAACTTTATGAGTATTGGCCTTCTTATAGCAGTCTATATATATTTTAAACAACAATGCGGCAAACATATTATTATTTGAAATTTTTGTGATCAAAATGAATAGATTAAAAAAGAAATGATTAGGAATTCATCCGTTACTGATGTAAACTTTTTTTTTAAAAAAATAATAATCGTCAATTGCAATTCCTCACCTGAAATTCTGTCAAATCAACATTGAGAGCACCATCAAAGCGTAGCGAAGCTGTTATAGATGACACAATTTGACCAATCAGGCGATTGAGATTTTCATAGGTGGGACGCTCAATTGATAAGTTACGACGGCAAATATCATAAATAGCTTCATTGTCCACCATAAAGGCACAGTCGGAATGCTCCAGAGTGGTATGAGTAGTAAGAATAGAATTATAAGGTTCCACAACTGCTGTTGATACCTGTTATAGTTAAAGAGATACAAATTGGTATTGAACTTTAATATTATAGCAGAAGCATTTTCATGGTTAATTTCGAATACATAGATATCAGAAATAACCTATTAAGGAAGCAAATAAAATGTACGGTAAAGATAGGCTAGCCATTTTTATTTAAATTCTTTCTTGGTGATCAATCTATAAATTCAATTACATAAAACAATTAATATTAAATTAAGTTTTAAATAATATTTTTATATCTTAAATAAGAGATAAACATAAATTGATGTATGTATGTTTGGAAATACTAGGAATTTTCTATTATTTTCTTAATTTTTATAGATTTATTCAGTGGTAAATTATAATAACACTTCACTAAATCAACATCATATTCAGAAACAAATTCAAAAATTCACACTATCCCAAACATCGCAAAATAAAATTTACAAAAGATATTTTTAAAAATGAGAATAAACTGTTTTTTATTAAGTTACAGTTAATAGTTTTACATAAGTTCAAATCACTTTACTAGTTTCTTAGATGTAAATGCATATACACAAAAGTAAGGTGGTGTTGTGTTTTAACTATTTTTAAATTCTTATTTTATTACTGTAGCTAATTAGACTTTGAAGGTAATGTTCAACCCTGAACCATCTCATATCCCCCCTTTTTAAAACATCTGTGGCCTCCCCTTCAAATCTTCTCTTTCTATTTTGGGAAATTCTTTACGACTCTACCCACTGCTATTGTTAGTTGCTGATTGAAGAATATTCTGAGAAATGGTTATCAAAGGTTATTTCAAGAATTCTTACAATTTGACTCTTTTTACTGAACCTCTTCTTCTTTACTTCATTTGTTAATTTCTGAGAATACAATTTTTACTGCGATTTTTAGATCAGATCATTAAATTCTCTTAGAATAGAGAGGCTTTCAAAAGTCTAACTATTTAGTTCTCAAATAGTTAAGTTAAATAAATAAATATAAAGTTATCCATTCCTGAACTTTTAAATATTTGATTAAGAAAAAAAAATAATTATGAAATTTTATAATTAATTGAAAAGCAAAGATTTTTGTAATCTCATGACATTGTCAACTAGCATTTAACCAGGGGATGCTAGAAAAACTATATCAGCAAGAGGTTATGATTCCTATAGAAAACATGTGAAAACATAGCTATAGTTCAAATGGAATGATACATTTTTATATCTTAATGCATAAGATGAAAAACATGAGATGTACTCTTGCATTATATCTTAAAAAAGCCAACAGTTCCTATATTTTCCTTGAAAAAAAAAAAACCATGTGTTCTTTGTAAGCAATATAAATTTCCTGCAATAGAGTATTCGGGTATATATGACATCAGCCCTTTACTTCAGAAGTGAATTGCAAGACATTGAGTTAACTTCATCTTAATCATGATTTATCCTCTTTTGCAACCACAAATTCAGCACACACACATTTGGGCAGGACTGGAATGAAAATTAAATATCTATTTCATTCATTTGATACATGCGTCTACAAGAATAGAAGTATGGCATTAAAATGCACACAGTTTGGATTCGCGTAATTATGCAATTACAGTTACCTTAGCTGCACAGACCACTGCATATCAGAACTTAGTGTGATTTGTATCTTTTTTTTTTGTCATCCCAACACCTGGGCTTACTTCCTTTTATAGCCAAAGAATCGTTGTCCAGGGTATACTGTAGGAGGCACCTCACATAATACCAGCAGAAACAGACAAAGCACGAAGAAAAAAGTCACATCCATCACTACGGGATTTAAGGGTAGACTGACTGGGCTGCAGCAGGGGGCCCCAAATTAAAAAAAAATACTATAATTAAAAAGTTAATGAGGGATTTGCTTGGATATGCATCATTTATGTTACATTTGAATATATATATTTGCTTGGCTGCACTTACTGCAATCGAGCATCATATACAGTCAGTGCTTTTGATACGTGTGACAAATACACCGCTTAAAAACGCCATTTTTTTTTTTTTTTTAAGTTTTTCAATTTTATGAGCACTTTGTGTGGGTATACAAATTACGTATATCTGACCAGAATACGATCCCTGTTTACTAGTTAACAGAAATCAGTTTGATGCAAGGGCCCAGGCAGAATTTTCAGCCAGGGGCCTCTTGCAAGCTGTATCTGCCACTCACATCCATGCCAGCTCCAGGATTTGAACCCACGTTCAGACATATCCGCCTCATGGCAGGCCATCACCAAGACCACAAGGTTTGTCCGAATGGCTGATTTAAGTATTTGTTTCCCTTTAGTGCCTTCATTTTCCCTTCATTACCTTCAAGTTGAGTAGAATCTGCACCAAGCAATCATTTCTTATCTGAAAATGCCTGATTATCCCATCTACATTCTTAAAAGTATTTCAGCAGTTTATTCTGAAATATTCTGTACATAGTTTCAAAGTTACGTCATATAGTTGATCTTTACTGAGGCAGTTTTGAACATGAGACCTGAAACAGAACATCTGATCTCTATGTTTAATTCTAAAAGATAAAAACTTAGGCAACTGATTACATCTGCAGACTATAGATCGTTAACTATAGCCATCATTCAAATACAGAACTAAATAATAAAGTTAACGAATCCTGATTTTACTTATTCCTGGTTGAAATTCTCTTAAGCTGAAGTAATGATCGTTGACGAATATTCTGAGGTAAATTCTTACCTGAGGAGCCGGATAGACTGTAAATTGAAGTTTCGATTTCTTTCCATAATCCACTGAGAGACGTTCCATGAGAAGAGAAGAAAAACCGGATCCAGTTCCTCCTCCAAAGCTGTGAAACACAAGGAATCCCTGAAGACCAACACATTGCTCTGCCTAAATCAAAAAAAATAAAATTAATATCACAGGATGCGCATAAATTTAAAGGGGAGAAAAAATCATCTTTTACTAAGCTTTAAAAGGAGTAGATGAGAGAAACAAAAATAAACCAGAAAGATAATGAGGATTTAAAAAAACAGGGTCGGGGGG
>JAFIDM010026837.1:42102-62041 GCA_023159025.1 Thereuonema tuberculata
TTTTTTTTTTTTTTTTTTGGTATTTTTTTAGCGATTAAGTTGTAATTTGTTTTAAATTTTATTCAAAATTTGGTTAGCATCAGGAAGTGTGATGGTTTCTAATTTTAAAATCAATCTTATTTGTCTCTTTAAGTCCTTTACTTTGAGCATCTTAAATAATTTTAAACCAGACTGAAGAAACTGAAACCTACCATTTTCCTAATGCGATCCAACACCAGGTCGACAATTTCTTTTCCCACCGTGTAGTGACCTCTGGCGTAATTATTGGCCGCATCTTCTTTCCCGCTTATCAGTTGATCAGGATGGAATAACTGCCTATAAAGACCGGTACGGACAGTATCTGAAAACATGGGGAAAAAGAAGCTTAAAAAAATATGCTATAAATTTCAACTTTAAATTTACAAAATTCTAGGTATCTAACTCAAAATTTTTTTCACAGGTACCTCTCATAAGTTCTCTTTATACTGTAAATATCAAATTTTTATTAGGTTTTTTCCCCATCAGAGATATTGGGGCTCAAAATTTGAAAAAAATGAAAAACGAGCATTTTTCAAGAGCTATAACGAAATTAGGAAGCCAGTAACAGAGCTGAAATATTTTTTGCTAAACCTTTGGATGTATATCTTTCATCAAAAAAATTTATAGGTTTTCTATTTCATTCCTTCCTGCTAAAAAAAAAAAAAAGAACCCGTAACTTTGATTTTTGTTCAAAAGCGAATATCAGTTTCGGTTCTAAATTTCAGCCATTTGCCTTTGAGATATGGTAAAAAGGTATAGGACATAAAATGTAGTTTGAAATGTGCTGAAAATAATGTTTTTTTACCACAGCTTTCTATCATTTTTCTTAGCTGAGTATCAAATTTACCGCAACTGTCTGCAAAGGCCAAAAATGCCGGAAACCATAAAACAAAATTGGACGCCATTTTTAAACGAAGTCAAATAAAAAAAAATAATGCCTGTTTGAAGTACTCATGCATACAGGACCCCCACATCAAATTCAGGGCCCAGGTACCAAATGCAGTAAAGGGCCCTCTCCCAATTTATGGTTAAAATCAGATTTTTAGCCAAAAATATCGCGAAAACACTACACAATTTTCTCCCTTTTAAACATGCCACACACAGTTGCTAGCACTATTTTTAGAGTAAATTAATTTAACACCAACATCTACTTTTTCCACCTCCACTCAAAATTTTAGAAAAAAGTTTGGAAAAAATTCACTCTATGCAAACACTGTAATGCAGAATACCTCCATGCAGATGATAAAAGCAGAAAAATAGTTATTTAAAATGTAGACTTAATTATAAAAGATCTAGAAGTGATAGACTAATTCACATAATTTTTTTTTTCGGTTAAGACCTCAGCCGGGGCCCCCTCGACGGCCGGGCCCCGGTGCTGAGGGACCAACCGACCCCACCCTTTGGGGACCCTGCATGCATAGGGGTAACAACAGTAAAAAAAAAAACAATTTTGTTTTAAAATGGTCGAGCAACCAGTGCTGGACCGCTAGGTATGGATTGACATAACTGATTTTTGAGCTTACGTCCAGCAAATGTTATCGAATCCAAACCAGACTTGGCTAAGACTTATTCCAGATTCTAATTTATGCTTCTGCCAATTTTGGTTTTGAACGAAAGTGTGCGACCATTAGTTATATTTGCGTCAGCTTCGGAAACAAAGCTATTAACGATATTATAGATTTAACTAATATTCGTAATATCTCTAAACATCCATCGAAATAAGAATTGGAACAAGAAATTAGAATGAGTCAAATACAGTGGAACCCCGCTATTCGTACACAATCCGTTCTAGGAGGAAGTTCGAATGGCGAATCATTTTTTCACATAAGATATAATGTAAATTGGATTAATCCGTTCCAGAACCCAGAGATGATTGCTTATTTAAGCCTTTGTAATAATAGTTTAAGCGTAAAATACATAAAAACTATGAAACCAATAAATATATAGGCCTCTCTTATTATGTCTTTCTTTTTCAGTATAGACGATATGGTTGATTTCGCCATGCCATACTGAGTTGCCAGGTCAGAGACACGAGTTCCACTTTCAAATTTCGCAACGAGTTCTTTTTTCAATTCAATTGTCGTTCTCACTGCTTTCCTTTTAGGCTTAGTTGAATCAGTAATCTTTTTTGGATCCATGGCTGCACTATTTTCAATAAAAATAACAAAAACTAACAATAAAATATCACAAAGTTTCATGAAGCTTGCGTGGATGATGCGTAGCGTACGGAAGGTAGCACGATACTGAACTGAAGCGACCGCGTGGCGCGGCCAGTACCGAGGTCACGCTGTCCGAATCGCGAGCAAGCGTACGAATGGCGAGTTCAATTTTACTTGAAAAAGTTGGACGAATAGCGAGGCGGACGTATGGCGGGGTTCCACTGTATAATATATTTCATTATATTGAACAACATGATTTTGAAATATATTGAAACTTACGGGATAGAGAGTAAGAATGAGTAACTGTCTAAAAATAAATTTGTTCGTAAAATATATTTAATAACTTTAAATTTATTTAGGAACTGCATCTATACTTCATGTAAACATATCTTGTTAACAGTTACGAAGCCGAATCACAGGTGGAAAATATCGTTCTTCTCTCGAAAGTAGTTCTTCACATTATTTCAATCTCATAACATGTTCATTATATTTGCGTTTGTTGTTGTTGTTAGGTTCCATCAAGTCGTCTACGACTTCTGGTGACCTCATGCACCAAGGCTCTCCAAACAGATCTATCATTTGCTGCATATCATATTTGCGTTACTACTGTATTATTATTATTATTATTGTGCAGACAATATTCTGGAAGATTTTATAAGAAAAAATCCTAATGTTTGGTGAAAAAACTTGCAGAAAAAAACTGGACATTAAATGATAATTTTAATTTTGCAATATCACAACTATATCCGGACTATTTCTTTTCGCGGAAATGTACGATGTCTAGATGAGCATATATAATTAAGGTACAATCACCATTTTTATTTTTTATATTCAAATTTTATTAAATAATGAATAATTCTTATTCGTTGTTCAAATTTTACTCAAATAAGGGAGGGGTCCAGGTAAAGAAAGACAGTCCTGTTTACGTGATCACTTTCAAATAATAATAACATAAAAAAAAAATAATATTATATAATTTAATTTCTTGAAAAATTTGATGTTTACGGTTTTTTTTCTTACAATAATATGCCTGTAATGTTTTTTTCTTGCTGAGCTTTTAATGAATGTTTTAATTGAGTGACTGAAGTGAGAAAAATTCGTGCCATGTTTATTTTAGCACCACCTAGTGAACAGTAGACTAAACATTACTGAAGGACATCCATCTTGTTATGAGTTGCAGTGGTGAGGTGTGAAGTTCATTACAGAGAACACATGGCCACTGTAGATTGTCTGTCACCATAACTGAGTAAAAGACAACATTCCTTTGGAAGACAGAAAACCTGGTATAAAAACAATTCCATCAGTAAATTAATTAATAATAATTGTAATTTAAATGATAAAAAATTAGAAATTGATTAATTACTTTCGTTTTTTTGAACGATTTTATAGATTAAGTGTTTCTCATTTAAGAGAATTATACGAGAAACACACATTTACTGACCGAATTTTGATGAAATTGTCTTTTTTAGAGCAGTGAGAAAAAGTTCAAGTTTCAAATCTTCTGAACTATTCCAACTATAAACACATATCTTGAAACAACTAAGAATGATCCTACAGTTCTGGACAGAGAACTGCAGGAAAAGAATTCCTAATATAAAATAAAGTACTTATCTCTAACGAAATTTTTGAGTAAGATAACCATTAGAAGAACAAGCAAAAATGATTTAACTTAATTACTATGAATCGAAGACAAATGTTGTATATATTTAAGCATCTATGTAGGCACCAATTCATAAGATAAAAGAAATAAGAAAATAAATAAAATTAACACTCATACGACGTTTCAGGACTCCATATTACGAAGCCTTTTTTTCAAGTGGATTACGAGCAATCTTCCTATGTAGGATTCGTCATGTACTGCTTTTTCCTATCACGCCTACTTAGGGAAGATTGACAACCGTATTCGTAGTCCACTTGAAAAAAGGCCTCGTAATATGGAGTCCTGAAACGTCGTATGAGTGTTAATTTTATTTATTTTCTTATTTCTTTTATCTTATCAATTGGTGCCTACATGGATGCTTAAATACATTTCCTATCAAGGCACGTTAATATCTTTCAATTGTTGTATTTTATTTAATTAACTATTTATTCCTTCAGATGGCGCCATCTACCGAACACGGAAATAATTTCTTTGTTTTCGTCGCCATTTTTACCAACGTTGCTTGTTAGTTATAGTTTTAGTGCCTTACCTACAACTGATGGTTCCAAATCGACGTAGACAGCTCTTGGAACGTGTTTGCCTGAGTTTGTTTCACTGAAGAATGTATTGAAGGCATCTTCTCCTCTGCTGTTGGGTCCATCTGGTTGAGGAACATGGCCGTCTGGTTGAATGCCGTGTTCAAGGCAATACAGCTCCCAGCAGGAGTTTCCTATCTGTACACCAGCCTGACCAACATGAACGCTTATACACTCCCTCTGTAAATACAAAAGAAAAGGAAAAAAAAAGTCAATTCACAGTATTGTAGTTAAGTGTACCCCGTACAATTCAGTGAAGCAATCTATCAAACGCTTGTGCTATCAAAAGTGACACTACTATTGATTGGCGCGCAAAACTCATTTATTCAAATCATTGTAATTCAAGGGTCAAGTACAATTTCAAGCAAACGCCGCATTGAGTTCAGTTAGTACGTACGGCCCTCCATTTTTGCACCCATACGCACGACTTCTAGTAAGTAGTCAGTGGCCATATTGAATCCAAGTATCACATTTGTTCTCAGCGTAATTGATTGAATAACTTACAGATTCATTGCAATTTTGTTCCAATACCATTATTTTTTTTTTCTTTACCCGAACAAAGGCTTTCAGTTCAAGCGAAAGTGGCTTGAACTGAAAGTCGGATTTTACCCAAATTTCCAGTCCATGGGGAGTCTAACGAGGTAGGAATCATGGGGTTCCGACTCCCGGTATGGGGTGTGGAGGGCGTTACACACACACACACACACACACGGGAACTCTTAATACCTCCTCCTTACGGGATTGCGGAAAATCACTACCCTCTTTTATGATTCGGGATATACATTATGATTCTCTACATAATATCTTCAATCTCAAACATAATATCTTCAAACATAGATGTCACAAATGAGAATACAGTTTTTTACCGATATACAACAGCAGTTTTGAAAATGGGGAGGGAGGGAGGAGATCTACGAAAAAAATTTGATGAGATCATGGTTTCTGAAGCATAAGAAGGCAATAATTGAATAGAAGTCCGTGGGGTTTTCAACTAGGAAACTTTGAGAACCACTGATCTACATGAAAAATGTAAAAAAGGAAATGGACCCCATTTAAAATACGATATATAAAGGAAATACAGTAATAATAATAATAACAATATTAAATCGATGTACCATAAATATTAAGTTTGATATATGTCACAGTAGTTTAAGAATTGCCTAGTATTCCTGTAATTATTAAAGTAATTAAAAGAAGAAAGATATTCTAAAATATAATAATAAAATAGTGTAGTTCTTTTTATTATCTCCAGATTGTGTTTGTACGTAACAATGTGTTCCTTCATTAATTATCGGATTTTTCACTTACGCTATTGTTGTTGTCGTGTTTTTCTATTATGGACAGTTTCCCGTACAATGAAGGCACAAATTCACAACCACAGACAAAAGAACAATCACAATCTTGTGAAGGATGGTGATTTACTAACGTTTTGATGATAGTAATTGCCATCTTGACTTAGATTTAACTGAAACTTCTTTTGGAAATATACATTAAATTAACTTTTCTCCTTATTCTTTACGAAATAATAAAAAGAAAATTTCAAAATTTAAGTAGCACGGCATTAATTCACATACGAAAACAGCAAGTCATTAGCGCTAATAACAGGTGAACATTATTAGCTTGACATTGGAGGAAACCATTTTCTACGGAGAAGAGACTTGAAAATTGGTGGAAAAGAAGGTGTGTGAAGGCCATTTCGTACCAAACGCAATTACATGGAGAGGGCTATTAAATCAACAGACTCACATTGTGACAGACACAATGACAGCTTATGATTGTAAGGAAACCCATGATTGTTTATTAAAAGCAAACAGAATGCAGCAACATGAAAACAGCCTCACAATTAAGCATTAATTTAGATTTATTGGTTTAAAAAAATAAAATAAAAAAGGAATATAGTAACAGAAATTTTGTTTCTTGCCCCTGATCAAAAAAAAAAAAATCTTTTTAATTTGTTTTAAAATTTGTGAAAAAAATACTGAATAAGTAAATAAAACGCATCACAAATCAATAGGTTGTTCGTGGTCTAAATAATTTTCCTATCAAAGCTGTGTTATTACATTTACACACACACACACATATATATATAATATATATATCTGTGGCGCATCTACCGCGATAAGTGTATTTCCCAAAGGTCAATTACTTTGAGATTTGGGAATAGTACTTGTTAGTAATATTTTAACAATAAAGTTTGATATTAAGTCACCCGAAGTCAAGGTTAGTTTTAGCTGAAAAGCCCAAAAATTTGAGGAAGTTATTCACATCACAACTTTTAGGTTACGTTCCACTTCTAAGCTCCGCACCCTAAAAACCCATGAACAGATGTCGACTTTGTTGTTACTTATTTGTAGTAACACCAATGCCCTAAAAGCTGTACAAAGTTTGTGACAAAAGCTGTAAAAAACAACGTAAGGATAAAGGATTGAAGATAGGAAATACATCAAAAAGTTGAAATTTCTTTCGGCTGCCATTTTGGAATGGTTGATCCGATTTGACTGAAATACAATACCATCCGAGTCCTGAAAGGTATCTAGCACCCACAAAAGTTGTAGCTCAAAAGCTCAAAATTTACGGCAGTATCCACGTCACAACTTTGAGGTGATGCCCCATTTCTAAGGCCCACCCCCTAAAAACCCGTGAACAGATTTCGAATTTTTTTTATACTTATTTCAATATATGCCCTAAAAGCTCTGAAAAGTTTGTGGCGAAATCTCTAATAACAACGTGACTATAAGGTTTTGAAAATAGATAAAATCGTCAAAAAGTGGAAATAAAATATACAGGGTGTCCCGTAACTCTGGAACCACAGGGTGTAACGCGACGGAGCACTGTCCTGTTAAACCAGGTTGGAAAATCTCCTTCTGGGTTGAAAATTGACGGTAATTCTTCCTCTTGGATCATTGTCAAGTATGTCTGTCCCGTCACAGTCTATTGAAAAAACAGAAGGAACCGATAATTCGATCATTCCATATCCCACACCAGACCACGAGGTTACCTTATGACTTGGAAGCCTGCATCCAATGGGGGTTTTGTGGTGACCAGTGACGTGAGTTTTGCTTATTCACCTCCCGTTTACGTAAAAATTGGCCTCCTCACTAAACAGAACAGTAAACGGAAAAGTGGGATTAATCTCCCATTGTTGCACAGATCAATGACTGAACTTGACTTTCCGATCGGAACTGCATCTTGTATGACGCCTTGGCCCTGAATTTGATGAGAGGGGGTGCCAATAGTTATCGTTTCAAGATATGAAGTATTCAATGTAAATAATTCAATCCGTGTCTTCAATTCTCCTTTAATTATAAGTAATTCCTATTCTGAAAAACTAGCAGACGCAAGTATTTTTATTGTTATGTTTTAAAAACATTTAATTTGATTTTGTTTTGCTTGTGGCGTTTCGGGACTTGGGTTTGTATTCAAAATGTTATCCGCTCGGTCCCCTCTACAAGCCCTGGAAGTTTGTAATAGGAATTTCGAAATACCCTAATAATAATAATATGTAATAATATGTATTTCCTGTATTTGCGCCGTACAAAGCAACTCTTCACTAACGCTAAAGCTGTCGGAATAAAACCCGTTAGTAAGATTACCTACATTACATTAATTGAGGGCAAAATTTCAGTTTTTAGCGACCCTAGGTTACAGCTTGCCTGTAAAACATAGGGGATCGCTCTTGCTTTTATGCTTGCTGGATGTCCCACTCTGTAGTGGCCAAACGGTTAGAGAAATTAGAATGAAACCTTCACCATTGTGTTCAGCATCAAAAAGTAGGTGACCACGAATAAAAAATCAGACCTCTAGGACCACTCCCTGACCGGCTGTTGAGGGGCTTTTCCACCTGTCAAAAAGATTAGTAATAGAAATTTGCAAAATGATATGCGAATGGCATTGATAATAAAAAGTTTAGTTCCACAGCTGTTTCTGCAATGAGAAAGTTTCAGAATAATATCCATAAAGTAGACTATTCCGCTAGAGCGGCGCAACTCTCGGAGTTCCGGAATGATAACGCTAGGATTTTATGTGTAGTAATGGCTGATTCCCATGTAAAACAAACTGTTGGTTAATCAATTGCCAACGGTGGACTAACAGTCTGTTTTATGTGGGTTCTTGTAAAGCTATTTAAGCGGGAAAAGCAGATTACAATGTAAAAAAAAAATACCAAAGAGTTTCAAACTGAACTGATTTATTTTCAATACAGTTCTTTAGTACATATGCCTTTCTATCTATTGTAAGTATTCTACTGAAATTCCAATTTCGCAGATAATTTTGTTTAAGCCAAATAAGCCTAATGCTGTTTTAACAACATACGCGCTGCTATTTTTATTGCTCATTTTTATCATTTCGAGTTTTTGAAATTAACTGCAAGTTAATCTAAAACCTGGAAAAAGGATGTAAAATGTATGTATTTTCTTTGGGGCGCGTACTAAAAACTGATATTAAATAAGTTGAAAGAAGAATTCATCGCTAAAATGCACCATAAAATACAGAAATGAAAGGGCAGCGATACGATCTTTAATATTTCTTAGTTATTACTGAGGTGTTCTCTTTATAATTGCACTGTGTTCTGGTACCGCTTTGGCTCCCAACGGACGTTGCCCAAGTGCCTAATCACGGTTTGGCCGCCATTCAAAATAACCATAATATTCGAAAGGTGAACCACATTAAAACCCACTCTTTCTTAATGAGTTCGTATTCGTCTGAAAGTTTTTAATTTTCTTTGTATTCTCGTTCGAATCACGGTGAACAGTTGGATTATTGAAAATTACTTCAAGAGATATTTTAACGAATAAACTTTAACAGTAAAGAAATGGAATAAAACCATTTTTATAATTTCGAAACCTGCAGAATGTTTGTATCAAAATGAAATTGGACGGAGCCGGATTTGAGAAGGGAAGCCCATTTGTGACATTGATGAAGTGAATGCCGATTTTTCTAGAAGGAAAAAAAAATACAGAAGAAAGTTGCTATGTCATTATATAAAATTACATGAAATATGTTCAATTTGCTTATAAAACTGAAAATGAAAACATTTTTATTAGAAATGGATGAATTAATGATCATATGTGTGCCAAGCAATTTGTCACTGAAAAACTTAATATAAAAGTTTCATCAAAATCGAATGACTTTAAAGTCTAATTTTTCATATCGACGAGACGTAACTAAAATTTCTGAAGTAATTTTAATAATCAGATGTAATATAAGCATCATCCAGTGAAATAATAAATTTAAAATGGAAAAACAGAATGAATAACTGCATGCTATCATTCTGGGTTACAATAATTAAAAATAAAAATAATAATGAACAAGATAGTGACAGCGATTAGTAAACCAATCACAATGCTCGTAACAACTTCCAGAATTTGTTGAATTTATGTTGAATTATTGCTTTAATTTCCTTATTATTATAAATGTGATTGCTGCAATGCAAAAGGCGCAATTGTTGCGATTATTGTGATTGTTGTGATTGCTGCTGAGCTGTATTATACGTGATTGTTGCGAATACAAAAGACGCAATTCTTGCGAATAAAAAAGACGCAATTCTTGCGAATACAAAAGACGCAATTCTTGCGAATACAAAAGACGCAATTCTTGCGAATACAAAAGACGCAATTCTTGCGAATACAAAAGACGCAATTCTTGCGATTATTGTGATTGCTGCGATTGTTGTGATTGTTTCGAATGATAATTTAATGATATTTTAATGATACTTGTCCACAGATGGACGGACAAAGGCAAATTATATGGCTTCTGATCCTTATCAGAAGCCTAAAATAAAGATGAACAAAAAAAATCATCGCAATATGAAAAATTATTTTATTTAACTTGCAAATAGTCATCTAAAAACAGAAGTATTTCAAAGTAAGAGAAGTTTTTTGTACAATCGGAGTGTTGAACAAATTTTTGAAAAATTTCTTTCCAAAAACCTATTGAAATAAAAAAGTATTTAGTTTCTCCGTGATACGAGTACAATTGTTTGAAAAATTTGAAATTTAACGTATCTCGACGATTTATTAGAAGGGCAATAAGAAATTCTTTCTTTAAATGCAAATCAATTAAATTTTATTTTGAATTGGGTATCATTTAGATTTTTTTTTTTTTTTTTTACTCGCTTGATGGCGCCACTGTTTATTGTTTTTAATAACAACTTTTACAAGTCTATTTTTATTAGCAGATTATAGAACAAACTTTAGCATTTCTTTAAATGCAACAAACAAATAAAATAATCCGGTTTCTATTGGAAAGTATTCGTACAAACCGTCAATGAAGATGACGCGCACGACTGCGTTCATGGCGTGCGTTAAATTACTAAGACATTTTTTGTGTCTAATTACAGACCTTACAGAAATTAGCTTCTTCACAATTACATTGGAATTTTAATTATTCAGTTGAATCTACTACTAAAATCTTGACCCTTGTATTTTGTAATACAAATCCTGTAATAAAAAATAAGTGTTAAGAGGGTTTACATTTAAATGAGGGACATTTAGAATTTAAAATTTAAGATCTTACATTTGCAGGTGGGCTTCAATTATTAAACCAAAAAGTTATGAAATGGTTTCAATTTAAAATATATTTTTTAAAAGCAACCCAACTTTCAGAAAAGTATTAGCCCTATTTAATATGCATTATTTTTTTTAGAGAGTCCTTTTAATATTGCTTACTACAATTAGTTACGAAATTACCACCAGTTGCCGCTGATGACATTATCGTCAATCGGTTTCTATAGTAAAGCTATGCGAACACCATCCGATTTTGCACCAACTTAGTTGGCCAATTTCGAGTTGGTCCGATTTCGTCAGCCGCGAACACCATCCAACTCGCAAATGAAGTCGGCCGCGATAGCAGCAATCCCATAATTCAATGCGTTTCCCCCAGCAGCTGTGGAAAATCCGAAAAAAATCGAGGTTTTGAAACCTCTCTAATAAATTCTGCCGCATCCAATTACTGCATTTCAGTATAAACTTCATTTATGCATGAAAGAAACTCGCAATACTCTGATATTGATTGTGTATTCGCTTGTCGTCCATTCGAAGCGGTGATAATCGTTTATGGACGCCATTTCTTTCCATGGGCGTGATGTCATGACTGACGTGCTCCAACGCTGCCCTGTGATTGGTAATTCCGACCAACTTTCCCGAGTTGGTCCTGCACAACCGACTCGAGTCGGCCAACTGAAATCGCTACCAAGTCGCTGAAAAACGTGATCAAAATCGGCTCTAGCAACTCGAAAACTGAAAGTTGGCCAACTAAGTTGGTGCAAAATCGGATGGTGTTCGCGGGGCTTAAGAGAAGTAGGATAGAAGATTGGATATGAACTGAAAATTTCAACAAAATCTACTCTCATATTAAATTGGTAACAATAGTGTTAATATATAGAATAACTTAAACTTTAATTTACGAAATTTCTATATATTTTTATCAGATTTAAAACTTAAAAAAAAGATTGTTTTATGTATAAAAAACTTATAATATTCACAAATTACGAAGGAGTGTGAACAGAGCTAAGGAAAGTGCAGATAATGGAGCTATCTATTTGCCCATTCTACAAAGGAACTGTACAATAGAATGTATATTGAAAATTACTTAATACACCCAGATTTTCATTAAAAAACAAATGTCAGAAACTGTTGGCAAGGATACATAAAAAAAAAAACAAGTAGTCAGGCAGTCTGGGCGTTTACTGTATTTTTATGCCAAAATAAAATTCTATAAAGAACGAAGTAATTTAGAAATATATTCCAACTCATTATAGTTTTCAAAAAAGAGAAGTAAGTGCTGATTCGACAAACAGCAAAGTTGGCAATTCTTTATTCTGGGATGAAGTCAAAAACTAATTTTTCCAAGAAAGAAAAATTGAACTTTTTCTTCGACATGCAGAGAATCCGAACAAACTTAGTTGATTTATATTAACTTCCTTTGAAGACACTCCTTCAAACAGTTTATTTGTTTGCTTAAAATAAGTCAATGGTTTGGAATGTCAGGAATTCTTAAGACTTCCAACGAAATTATTTCCGGCTAAGGAGGGAAAATGGATCATTACCTGATCGTAATTTCAAAGAAGAAGAAAGAAAATGGAATATATACAACTTTCGCAGTAGAAAAGAACACAATATTTCTTGAGAAGTTACCAATTGAGAGGCGTTCGTAATAGAGCTACAATAACTTGTCTAGTCTGGAGGAAAGACGAATGTGTAAAACCCCTTTTAATAAATAAAATAAAATAATAAACATTATTTTTTATTTATTATAAATAAAACGTAATAAGTACAAAATATAGTTGATGCAACTTTATTTCGCGTCCTATTGGTCCGATAGGTACCGAACTCAATGAGGATATTTCTTACAGTAATTCAAACATAACTCTTAAATTTTCAGCTTCCTAGGAACAGTTTTATGGTTATTTTGATAAAAACGGATGGATGGAAGTGGGTTTTTGTCCGACTTAAATTTACATTCTAAAATAGGTTTTATTCTAACCCTTTCTTTATCTCCGATGCAAATTAAGGGATTTTAAAAACATCAGACAAAAACTACGTCTTTTAAAAGCAATTATCAATAGGGGGGGGGGGGGAATAAGAATTTTTTTTATTTATTAGTTAAAGAAGTTTATTTAGATAATCTGTGATTCTAGCGACCCATTTGGGAGATATTATGACCAAATCAGTAGTTATTGCGTTTATCCTGTCCGTCCGTCCGTCCGTCTGTTCACCTCTAATAAATCCCGAACGGAAGGTCGGATCGACCAACGGATTTCACCATCGTGTTCAGAGGCCCAAACAACGTAGGAATAGGGTATTTCCAGGGGCAACCCCTCCACCCCATGTTCGAGATAGTTGTCATTGTATACCCCCTAAAAACTCCCGAAGGAAAGGTCAGTTTACCAACGGACTTCATCATCGTGTTCAAAGGCTCAAACACCATAGGAATGGGATATTTTCATGAGCCAACATCCCCATCAAGTTCGAGATATTTGGCATTGTTGTCAATTAACCCCTTAAAAACTCCCGAACGAAAGGTCGGATCAGACCCCCTCCCCCTCTTGTTTAAGATGTTTGACATTGTTTTCATTGGAATTCCGCTATTAGCTTAAATGTTAGAAAATGAAACTATCTCATTGCAGTTGTCAGCTATAGCTTGATGGTTAAGATTTCGGACTCATATACTGAAGGTTATCTGTTCAAATCTGTATATCTTCTTTTTTTTTTTCCCTCCTAATCTTTTTTTTTCCGAATATATGCGTGGACATTTTTTTTTCTTATTTTCCTTCCGTTTTTTATTTTTTCCTTACTTTTTTTTTTTATCCTTACATTAATGTACTTCCTTTTTTTATTATTATTTTTAATTTTATTTATTATTATGGGTCGCCCTTAAATGTATGCTTATGCACAAAATTATATTCACTTGTTTCACAGTGTTCTGAATACTGCTCACAAATTATTCAAATTTTTGTTTTTATACATTTTAAAAACATATAGGTCTAAATAACAGCACTATCTTGATAATACAAGGAATCGGTTACAGGATGTATTTCTCCGCTAAGCGAAGTATTCTCGTATGTTCTAACATTAATAAAAGGTTTAAGGATCCCATTGAACAGGTTGGAGGTGTAGGCCCCAATGATTCGACGTCCTCCCATCTCTAACCCCAGGAAAGAAACTCTGGCCCAATTTTGAAGAGGGTTTGGTGGATCCGCCTGGAGGAGTCAAGGGATGAAATCTGCAACAACCACTGGGAACTGAACCCAACGCCTGTATCTCTGCACTACAGAGTCCACAAAGATATGAATGAAATTACAATTAACAATTACATATTTTTTAATTTGTTGTTTCCAGTAAGTTTTTTTTTTTAATCATGTTTTTCAGAGAGTTATTATCAGCATCCCTGCACATTATAGTTTTAATATCTATGTTTTACTACAGTTAGGTTTGATGAAAATAAAACAACTTTTCTATTACTGAATTATGTTATAAACTAAACTTTATAGTAAATAAGTCTTCTAAAATTCAAGGAAGATGAGCATACCACTGCGATTAGGGCTCAAGTTTTATTATAGTCCGTTCATTATATCTGTGAAGGCACGTGACAGCTCCATATATGGTAAACGACTGAGCATTAGTTATTCCCTGTACTTCCGTTTGGAATGCTTATTGATATTTCAAGTCATCTGATCATCGTTTGACCAAAGAGGATCTCTTATATAAAATGGCTAAAACAGCGGGAGCAACCCACTTCCATTTTCCAAAAACGACCAAACAATAACCCTAGTGAAGAAAGAAATGATAACGATAGTTTGCTGTGATCACGTGCCTCCACAGATATAGTAAACGGACTATAGTAACATAGGATCAATTCTAAAGTTATTTTCTTCCTAAAAGTGCATTACTTAAAAGTTGCTGAAGACCAAAACATTTGATCAGATGTGTAAAAATTCAGTTCAACTGTTTATCCCAGGAAGCTGAAAGTTTCATACTAATGAATTTCCTTCCAAGCGACAATTTACATATTAACTTAAGTTGTTGTTTTTTTTTTATTTCCTATTCCCTTTTTTTTCTATTAAGTTTAATCTTCTGTAGTTTTCATTATTTAGTTATTAATAACTACCTTCTCTACTTCAATTTTAACTTTTTATAAAATTAATTTCAATGAATTTCGTTTAAGTCTTCAGTAGATGGCTGGAGCTAAATGCACTTCCGGTGTAAACTCCGAAACACTGAGAATTTTGATCAATTATCGCTTTCTTAAGACGAAATAAATCATTAAAATATGCCATACTTCTGTAAAAAAAAAAGTAAGTAATTTATTTATTTAATGAAAACTCAGAAATGAAGCTGAAATAGCACGAAGAATTTCCTACTTCCGAAGTCAAAAATATAAATAAAAATGGACAGTGTAGCAATTATATCAGTATGACACCATCTAGCGGGATAAACTGGAAACAACTGGATTAGAAATGATACAGTTAACCTTAAATAGAACAGAGAAATATTTAAGTAAGGGAATAATTACAAAAGTTAACTAACTGAAATATAATTCATCTTAATCAAGAAATTAGCTGTGCAAAAACTCAGGAAGCAGTAATATTTTAATGTCAAGATTTGAAATTAGAATTATTATTTCGAAATAAAAAATAAATTTCAATAAATCGTTTACATTTTTATTAACGAATAATTGTTAAAAATAATAATCTCTGACACTGAAATGATTTCATCATTTCGAAGAGAGTCAGTGATTTCCAGTTTTTCTCAATGAGGAACTGTTAATCGATAACGAATTCAGTTTCTTCAGTGGTTTTCATACAATTCTAGTTTTTGTCTCTTTCATAATTTAAAAATACTTAGAGACGAAATCAATATTTACTTGAGATTTCTTTATTTTCTTTGGATTCCCGACAATGATCGAGTAGTTAGGCTGTTGCTCAGGAGACTCGACTCTGAATTCAATTTATTCCTGACCCATAGGTACCAGTTCCCAGTCGGAGATGCCTGCCAATAAAACTGAATTATTTTAACTAAACATTGTAAATATTTGATCGCGCCTTATCAGTCGTAGTGACATGATTTTTTTCCCTCACAAACAGCTTTATTTAATTCAATGAAAATTCAGAAATGAAACTATATTTTTAATCCAATTTCTCCTTTTTTTGTGCTTCATTAATCACTTGAAAAGTAAATTCCTTCCTATTATTTATAGGTAAGTTTTACTTGAGCTGTACGCAGTTCCACTTTGATATCTAGTTCTCTCAATCTCGTCTTTGGAATTCTGATTGTACCAAAACCTTCATCCTCATTCATGTCATATCACATGCGCTTCGGAAAACCTAATACGCTGAAGTTAGAAAGTGGCGTAACCTGGCGTTGCTTAAAAGAAATATATCTGGCGCTTTTACATAATGCAGAGCCGTCGCTTGGGCGGGGCGACCGGGGCGATTGCCCTGGGCGCCGTGGCAACGGCAAAAATAAAAAAAAAATTGGAAATTCCGTTTTTTTTGGTTGTTGAATTGGAGATTCCGTTTTTTTTTTTTTTTTTGGTTGTAGATTTTTGGGATGATGGCGCAAATATCAAATGTTTGAATCCTTACAGATAGGTGTAATGTCGGGTGGGTGCACATGGGATTGAGTTTGGGGGGGGGGGGGGGGGGGCCCAAAAAAATCTTGCCCCGGGGGCCAACAAACCACGCGACGGCCCTGACATAATGCTTTACTAAAGATGGTTATTTCTGGTTCCCGTAATGTAACCATTGTAGTTAAAAGTCTGTAATGTGAACAGCAAAGGAGGAGATGTTGATAATCGATTGTTCACGCCAATCTTCTAGATATTTATTTCACGTAATTATTTGCACATACTTTTAAAGTGGTAGATTTCTAGCCTTTCCCTGGATTGCAGAAATCTATGACCCTCTACGATTGAAAGCTCACTTCAATTGCTAAAAATTTAAATAATCATTTGAAATGTGACGTTGCAGTCCAGATGTAATTGATCTATCACGTCAGCACTAGTGGCGTCAATCTGAAACTACGTCGTTATTATACATCTTGCATTAATTTTTATTATACAGATTATATTAATATCATATATTTGCCACAACCGGAAAAGTTAAACAAAAAAATCTTAAAAACTAAACTAAAAACAAACTTTCAAAACGCTTTCTTTTCTTCTGTAAGAATTATTATCAAAGTATTATCAATCTCAAGGTTTTGTAAGAATGGTTTTTAACTCCATTTCCGGATTACAAAATGTCCTTCACTGCAAATTAAATAGGATTTCGTGAGACTTTCTTAAAAAAACACTAAATGCTCGTAAACCATGAAATTATAAAAAAATCTACAATTTAGTCCTAGAATAAACTTTCAATTTGTATAATAGTAATGCCAATTTTGCAGCCTGATAAAAGTTACAATTTCCGAACGTTCTTTAACGTGCGGAGAAACCTTATAGAGAATAAACGAGAAACACGCGCAAATTAAAATTATTGGTAGGGCCTATATTTAATTGTAATACGTGATTAATTTCAACTGCTGCACGCAGTCTTTATCAAATGTGTAGAAACAAGAAAAACCTCGCAATACAAAAAAGGGGTGGATCGTCATCCAAGAAGGGGCCAATCGTGGGCAACTCGTTAGCTCCGTGAATAAATTTTGGTTATTTATTGTTTCTACAGATCTGATAAGGACTACGTGCAGCAGTCGAAATTAATCATGAATTACAATTATATGTTTTAAATATATCAATAATTTTGCAACAGATCGATTAAGTTGCTTATTATAACACTGAACAAATTTTCTGAAAAAAAATGTTTGAATGTCGTCGAGAGAGAGATAAGTTTGTGTGAGAAAACTGTTGGGTAAAATATTGATTTAGATTTAGGTAATGTAAATTTGACTCCATGGTCTTTCATTTTTATATCCGCAGAAAATCTCGCCCCTTGGCTAAACTCAAATATATTACACCTTTTACAGATATCTTGGTTTCAAATTTAGAAACCAGATGTCGCTCACAACAATGAGTCATTGTCGGAATGAAGTTGAAAACTAAATAAATGAATTGTGTAATCAAATATTATCGTCGGAATACAAGTCTCAAAGTTTCACAGCTTTTGCTGATATCAAAACTAATTTAAACGTAACCTAGTTTTATTTCCGTTACTTTAAATATGATATTTAACATTAATACCTAGTATTTTCTATATAGAATTAGCGGGGAAAACAAACAAACAACTTGAACGATCAGTGATAAAAATACTGTTTATAAGAACTATTTCAGGCTTCTTGCCGATCATCTGCTAGGACTAAGGCGTGTACACAGGAACGAAAACTCGAGCGAAACATTTCAAAATCGAAAACCTTAACTCTCTCTGCTGGTTCATACAAAATCGCCCAAATGCAGCTTCAAGGAAAAGTCAGGTTTACAATCGAAAACGGAAGTGATACTTACTTCCGTTCGGCATGAAAATTCGAGCAAACATTTCAAAATCGTACAAATCGATTGATCGATAATCTCGTAAAGAAAACACGTCGGTTTGGAATTTTCGCTCCACTTCAAAGTGAATTACGATTTATTATAAATTTACAAATTTATTCTAACCCTGCAACAAAATTATACTTTGATATGACACAATCTTTAGTTAATATCTTTTCATTTAAAGCACTGTTTCTCAACCGGGGGTCCACAGGGATCTCATTGAATCACATTTATTTTAAAATGGTTTATTTTGAATTATTTACCAGTGTAATAAATAAATGCATAAATGCTCCATAGAATTTAACCGTAGAATAATTTATTACATTAAATTAGTTTTCATTCAAAATAAAGCATAATCATTTACTATTTCGTTGATTATTAATATAATCCTTTTACTTTTTAGCTATGAGGGGGGCCACCAAAAAAAAAAGAAGGGAAAAGGGGTCCATGGGTTAAAAAAGGTTGAGAAACCCTGATATAAAGCATTAAAATTTGCCTGGGTATATTGTTAGTTTTGAAAATTGGATTTTATTGCGGTCGTTTTCCGTCTGGACATTTTCGCAAAGGATTCTGGGAGTGGAAAAAGCACTTCGAAGTTTGGCATCCTGTAACATCGCTGATCGTCCATTTGATTTGGTCGTGCAACAACCAATATTTTAATATTCAAATCTGTCGCCAAAGAACGTGGCAGAGTAATCTGTTGTCCTGTGAAACTGTCTGCGAAAAAAAAAATCGTTCGTAGCTATCATTCCGTTCTTTTATTTTTATTAATTTATTTATTTTTATTGGTACTTGTGTAGGACCCAGAACCAATGGAATTAAGACGAATTTCCTTTTTTTGGAACCAAACGATTCGTACGTATGAAGTAGATAAGTAAGCGATGGAAATAAGTTTTATTTTGTATTTTTTAAGAAAATTAGAAATTAAGGTGGGACTCTTTTGCGGAAGCAGTCCTAAAAAATAAGAAAACTGGGGTGTTTGGGCTATTTTAAAGATGGCGAATAAGTTGTGAAATTGAGGGTCATTCCGAAACGAAAAATACGTTTTTTTTTTTCATTTGTATTTCCAAACGAACCATCCTGAAAATATTTATTTATTTATTTATTTTTATTAATTTAATTTTTGTTTTGACGAAGGGGAGATTTTTTTTTTTTTTTTGATTGAACGGCTGAATTCTTAAAACATTCGAAATATCGAGATTTTAAGAGCCAGTAGGGGAATTTCAGGTTTTCGATATTGTTCATTGGTTGGACGTGTTTTCGCTCACATTTTCCTTCCTGTGATACACGCCTAATTTTAAGGATATGTCCGTATGCAGGTCAACGGCATCAGTCATGAAAACGGATGAGACATCTTAAAATTTATAAAATACTTTACATGTTATTTAAGTAGTACATAAGTTAACTAACTAAACTATTTAGATAACCTTAAACATAGCTATTTACGAAATAAGTTCGCGATAATAAATAGCTAAGTAGGCCTAGTCGCTCAGCTATCCATCGCGTAGTGGGGACTGTGCAAGCAGCGCTCGATTCCATTTTGAGGATTCATATTTTAAGTTTGC
>JAFIDM010026837.1:67041-84150 GCA_023159025.1 Thereuonema tuberculata
TTGGCTCAGTGTGCGAAGGCATATTTACTTGTCCAGTTGTGAATTTTTTTCTCTGTTTATGAATTATTACGGACATTAAATTTTGCTATTCTAAGAATTTAAAATTTTACGAAAATCTTTAGGAGATGTCAGTAAGTCCTATTTGAGATTTTAACCTATAACATTTTTTATAAAGGCTAAATATAAAAATAATTACAAAACCCTTAAAAAAAACTGTGCTTATACCAAAACTTTATTAAAATGCCGCTTAGAAACTTAACAGCTGTAGATTCGATTCCCAACCAGACATGGATGTTTGCGTTTAAATAAGAGAAAAAAGATAAGCCGCTTTTTCTTCTGAAAACCCTATAAATCACCGAGTAAATAATAGAATTAAAAATAAATGTCTAGTGGGGGCTTAGGGGTTGTTTAATTTTAACCTCTTCTGAGTTGTTTACCAAAGTTGTCTTCACAGAGGTGCATATTTTTGTCATGAGTGTTTAAAAGAGGGGGAGACGGGTGGTGAGATGTTGACGGAGGAGGAAAGGGTTCCCTTTTTTTTTTTTAGGGACAAAATTCACTCTGAAATACAGCCTCTTTCCAAATACGGCATTTGGTCTAACGAGTGGAGAAATCTGTGCAGGACTCCCCAACCCCCGCATTCCACAACCATCTCCTTCCCCTCGACATACGACACGAGCAGCCATCATAAACCCTCCCCTTCAGACCAAAATAGTGCAGCCCCGTCAGACTAGACAAACACTACCGCCGTCTGATAATTGCTACTGACTCAGCACTGATGCTATAGGCAAAGATTTCTTCGAGAACTGTGTTATTAGATCATAGTGTCAACAAATCCATTTCAATATTCATTTAGTATTATATATATCTATTATCAGAAGCGAAACTGTATTTCTAGACTAAATAAATATGGGTCTACCACAGAATTCGGGTAGCCAAAGTCAATTTATATGTAGCTAAAAACATACAATCTTAACATTAACACGTATTTGACATACTTAACTAAATTTCAATGTTACTTCCTCTCAAATACTGAAACTTTATTTTTGTAAAATCTGAAATAGTTAAAAGCATAACGAAGTGATACTTCCACTTGGAGCACTAGAAGAAATACAAAAATCCATACGAAGTTCTAGATAAAGAAATAATTAATAAATAGAAATGGAATATTGGTATATAATAACTGGGAATAATAAAAATTTATATGGCTAAATTTCAATGAATTTTTTGTTAACTCTTTGAACTTTAACTTTGCTATCAAAAATGAAAGAATGGCCAAAAAAAAGGCTAATGGAAAAGTAAACTCGAGCTTGTAAAATGGCAAAGAGAATATTGATGTGCCGAAGAGAGGTTCAAACCCCCACCACCAAACACACCCACACACATTAATAGAAAAACAAAGAAATCCAGCATTTGGGCTTTTTTAGTTTGTTTATCCCTCTTCTGGATAAAGGATAAAAGTTTCTTGAGCGACAGAGACCCCCATATATATATGCCCCCCCCCCCCCCCTCCACATTCCAAATCCCTAGACATTCTTTTGAAAGGGAATAAGACCATTCGCATTATCCCAATCTCAACTAAAAATATATTTCAAATATTGTTCGTTTATTATTCAATAAATATATATATTTGCAAACGTAAAATAATGAACTGTAAATCTAAAACGCTTTTACATTTGAATCTATAATTACATTTATAGTGATGCAAATTAATTTACTGTTGAAAAACGAACGAACCTAGAATATTATGATATTTCCATTTCAGCTTTGCTAATTATTTTTTTATCAAAAACATTTTATTTTTATTTAGGTGTCCAAATGTTTACACATATTGAAATTGAAAAGTTCCACAAACCTATTAAAATTTACTTGTCTTTCTCAATTGATTACAGCACCCTCTTCAGAATAACGGATAAGTCAATTCTATCTCGTTTTTATTTTATCTTCCCTTCATATACATTCGTAATTTTAATTCTGCGAATTTCATCTATTTTCATCATAAAACTTTTTCTAAAGAGATGAAAGCATCAGCAATTAACATATCTTAATTTCTTCCAATTCTTTCTCCAATTCAGTTGTTTGGTAATTCTCAAACAAGTAAATTTTGAATTTCCACATTTTGATTTCAATGAAATTACATTTGTAATGAATATTTTGAATTGTGATTGGTTGTGTAATCATCACTGCCTCACGTTCAATTATTTTCGTTCAATTCCATTCGTTCAGATGAGCTGAGGAAGGTCATTTAATGAAAAATGCCGTGAAAATCATGCTTGGGAGACTGACCTGTCACGGTATCTGGAATCCCTGATGCATGACAAGTTCTGCATCCTGTTCTTGCATTCACGTAATTCTGCTTACCTATCTACTCCGATTTAGCAAGTTTTTATTTTATTTTTTATTTTCATTCCTTTTCCGGGGATTACTAAATTTTACGATTTTCGTACAGGGCCATTCGTAAATACCGTTTCTGTACTGTCAAGGAAGCTAAATAGGAAGCAGAAACAATTAATTCATTTCCGACGTTCTTCTGTTTAATTATGCAAATTTTTATTGTTTTTGACCACCTATTGTTCGAGATAGATTCACAAATAGACTTCTCTTCCGTTAAAACTGTTAAAATTATGGAAATATGAAAATAACTCGAAAAATCATCACAAGACTAATATATTTTTTTTGGAAAAAGCAGGGAAGATATATTTGTTGTAACGACTAGGTACATCTGGTGCTTAAGTATCTTGATAACTTCACTGTTGACAGTTGATACATGTGCTGCACTACAGACGTGACTTATTCGCTTTCAGCTATTTTTGATATCTAGAATATAAATCGTTTGAAATACTACACGTATCTCGGGACTATAATTAATCGGTATATGTCATTTTATTGGATTGTTAGAATAATGGACTATTTCTAGGTAACAGCATATTTCTAGACGTTTTTATAATGCTGTAGCAGAAAACCTAGATATGTCGCATTGCAGGTATTGAAATTCACTGTATGTATTTAGAGGCATTTAATTCTGTACGATTGATTATGCCAGTACCACAGCAGCGGCTGTTCAATGTATTTCTTTTGTTTTCTTCATCTTAACACCTTGATAATGAACAACAAATAATAAAAACACACACACAATATCATAGCTAATGTTTGAGATTGTCACATTGACAAAAGCCTATATATTGTCTCTTGGTTGGAATATCGTTCTTAAACATTGTAAATACGTTAAAACAAAATTTTAGATGATAAATCACGATATTCAAATGACTTGAATATATTTTAGTCTCGATTTATTTTAAGGAAAACAAAATTCAATTAATAAACTTTAAAATATCCGTACAAATTTTGAGAAATTTTTATTTTAATTATAATTGATTATTATTGCATGAAGTTTTTTTTATCTTTTTTTTCTGAAATATTACGTTTATATAAATGTATATTCAAACAATTACAAAAGTACGAATATATAAATAATGAATGAAAAGCATATCTAAGAATATATCTAACTAAATACAATTGGAAGGTCGATGAAATGAAAAGAATCGTAAATAACAAAAAGAAATTGTCCCTCAACAGATCGGAATTATTAAAAACACACTCATTGATAATGTTTGTAATGACGGAAATACCAAGTGATTCTGCTATCAAATGCTTTTTTTCATGTCCTTCTGCTATTCATTCGTAACTTTATTTATGACTTTTTCCAGTTTTTGATAAGGAACTATAAAAAAATAAAAAGCAGTATATCTCGTAGTTTGATGCACATTAATTAACTGTATTTGAAGTACCGGATTAATGCAAGATTAATAAAATCACGAAAGTTGCTTCAATTCAATAATAATAGTTACATTATTTTAAAAAAGATATTTCTGTGACCCTCTTTTCAACTCAAAACGATAGTTCAACAATGGAAGTTGCTTAAAACCGAAAAGGAGTAGTTGAACAACTAGAGTATTGCAAACCGACAAGACCGTTCAACAATGAGTAGTGCTTCAACCAGGAGATATTTGACCACATCTCAACCGCGAAACAGTTAAACAAAGGAAGCTGTTTCAATGAAAACATACAGGAACAATGATCAGCGTTTTAAACTGAAAAAATGGTCAACTAATGAATTTTACAATGACCACTTTTCAACCATGAAAATGATTCAACAAAGGAAGCTGCTTCAACTATAAAAATAAAGTTGAACACTACAGTTTCAACCTGAAAAGATGGTTCAACAATGAATGTTATTTCAACAGTGATCGTTTTCAACCACAAAATCGATTTAACAAAGGAAGCCGTTTTAATTATAAAGCATCGTTGAACATTAACCAATATTTCAACCTGAAAAGTTGGTTCAACAAGATGAATACTTCAACAACGACCGTTTTTCAACCTCGAAAACAGTTCAACACAAGAAGCTATTTTAATATCAATCAACTTGAATGGTGATCAGTGTTACAATCTTAAAAGGTGATTCAACAACGAATATTGTTTCAACAAGAAAATATTTCAACAATCACTATTTTTAATTAATAAAGCAATTCAACAAAGAAAGCTGTTTCACAACACTTAGTTGAACATTAAGCAATAATTCACCTTAAACGGTGGTTCAACTAAATGAATGTTATTTCAACAATAATTATTTTTCAACCACGAAAACGATTCAATTAAGGAAGCTGTTTCAACAACTGAAATAAATTTGAATGGAGACCATTGTTTCAACAACGAATGAAACAAGAAAATATTTCAATAATGACCATTTTCAACCACGAAAACAATCAACAATGGACACTAGTTGAACTAAACTCTTTTCAACGCACAAGCTTACACACTTAAATACACAAAATCTTTATTTCATAATGAAACAAATATTTTCAATCATTGAAACAAGGACTTTCAATTAACTTTTCTGATTCGGCAATTCTATATCTGAATTAAATTGCTGGGACTAACTAACTTCACGTTGGCTTTCTCTAACTGCCACGAAATGTTACGAAAAATAACACATTGAAATTAAAACTGTAAATTAATTACGAGTTTAATTCAATCTCTTTAAGAAGATTAATGCAATCTGTTCTCAGATTAATATTGCCGGAGTGTTAATTCGGACTGGGCAGGTAATTAGCTAGTGCTGTTACTCAAAAGAGAGGCAGAAGCTTATCTTACTGTCCATCTTCCGACGCCTGTGGCGTCCATATGGTCTACTGATTCACTTCTGCAGATGGCGGTCGTCAGCACAGCATCCTCCTCTATTGCGCAAGTCCAGAGGCCGTTCGTAAATGACTCATCAAGGTGTAATAACAGCTTAGGTGAATCTATGGTTACCAAGATTATATTCACCCAAGGAGTATTTCATCTGAAAATGTATTTTCGTACGATTTGGCATCTTACAATTTTGAAAAATATAAATTTGATCAGTCCGCCATTACATTTCAAAACTATCAGTAGAAACTTACAGTTTTGGCTTGGTAATAATGGTTATTTCAGCTTGATTCGGTATTTGAAACCCAAGTTTTTCTCTAATGTTAATTGGTAAAAAAAGAAAATTACAATTATTTTTAGAGCACGTCGCGAGTTTCCTTAGATAACGCACATTCTACGCTTCTACGGTATTGCCAAACGACAATAACGACAAAAATTTATGTAATAGTTAGAAGTTTTATAATATCAGTAATATATAATCTACAGGAAAGTATTTATAATTGCAATAACATAAGGTTTTATTATTATTATTAATCGAATGAATGAATGAATAAATAAATTTTAAAAATAAGATTACACAAGTAGGAACATTTAACTGTAACTTACAGAAAATCATAGACGGGCCTAGACGGTAGCCATCAATATTTCATGACTTTTGGATATGTTATTGCAAAGTCAAATTTACATCGATAGATCTGATAGAAATAGAGTTGCAATTTAGTTGAAGCTATAACTCGCTTGGATGTTTCGCTTGAGAGTCATCGTGTCTGCAAAATTCTAACTCCTTTTTTACTTTATTTTATTTTATTTTCAAGGAGAAACTCCAAATCTATTTGAGATATAATAAATTTGTTCTCTTAATAAATTTCCAAATCGAATTTATTAGGTGATTCGATAAAAATAAAATAAATAAAGCAATTCTGATATTTCAAAATTATTTCAAAACCAAAAAATATTTTCAAGACTTACTTTTAAATAAATGAATTCATTAAATCCGGTAATTTCGGAAACTAATTCTGAATTCGTGAAAGGTGGAATCCCTTTATCTCTTTATTCATAAAAATATTCGCTTAAAAATAGTCTTACTTGCTACTGATCGTTTTGTATTTAAGATGTGAACCTTACTGAGCCATTATGGGAAAGTGATTGATATTTCAAAGGTTATTTAGGTTAAAATAGCATTTTTGTTTCTCTATTTAAGTTAATTTTAACAAATAATAAATTTTGATTTTATCTCTGCATGACGGATCTAAATCCTACTGAGCAATTATGGGATGTCAATGGTTGATAATTCGATCTTTTTGTTATTTGCGAATTCAACATAACGCGGTATTGTTCCATTTCGAACGGGTGACGTCACTTGTGATCGGCTGTCACTTATTAAAGGCACGCAATCGTTCTCTGTCAGTCAGTGAGACGACATGGAACATATGTCACAATTCCACCATTTATCTTTCCCTTGTGGGAAAACAAGCACTTCCCTCTCTTTCTCGCCGCAGTCCTACATCCAATTGAACTCTCTTTAAACTTACGATAAAACCTTTATCTGACAATTTGCTTTCCCATTTAGCACTTTGATCTCTTCGCACGATTCGGTACCTTCACTTCTGTAATAATATCCCATTCTTTAAATTTCAAAGCATTCAATGCTCATTTCAGAAGGAAAAAAAAACAAAAAACATTCCAGACAAATGTCTGGAAAAATTATTTCATTCATCAAAGGGACGATTTTCGTAATAAAAATTTCAGTGAATTAGTTTTAAAAACAACTTTTAGTTCAGAATTAAAGAAAACTTTTCAATATTTCTACGAGTTTTGTCTTTTTCAAACAAAAATTATATTGAATTTTTCGAATAGAGGATAAAAACCATCTTCGTATTGATCCTGGATTCGTTACTCTGTTTATTCACATTGTATCTTAAAACTTCAACTTTTTAATATAAATAGAGTGTTATCGTAATGTAGACTCATTTAATTTGATTTAAAATATTTTATATTACAGCTACTTCAAAACGTTTTGCTAATGTATTTTACGGATGTTACAAATATAAATCAAATTTATAAAATCTGTGTAAGTTGATTTTACACGAGTATAGAAATGTAACAGTTTTAAGTCGATATATTTGCAAATCCTGCCTCTTAATACGAGCAATTAAATTTTTAATAGTTCTACAACTGCAGCTGATGAACGTTGCCAGTAGCATAACCGTTCGGCTAATGCAAGAACGCGAGAAGTACGTGGACCGATAAAAATTTTATCAAAAAACTGTACTCAAAAAGCTGTATTGTACAGTGTATTACTAAATTACGAATTACACAGACCAAATCTTAATTTGATACGGTATAAATTGTAAATTACAACATCATTATTTAAATAATTTAAAAATAATTTAATAGCATTTACGAAAATATAAGCAATAACGATTAAAAAAATTAGTATTACATAAGAACAATAAACTTTTAATTTCTTTACAAATCAAATTACTTCATTAATGGAATTTGAGAACAATCACAAAAATATTTTACTACAAAAAATTTTCGGAACTTTCAATTGAAGTTTGAACCACTTTGATCACGATGTACAGTGGATGTACAGTGAATGACTTCCACCCATCTTTTTGAGTTAAAATTCTTTAGTCCACATCATCTGAACATTCCAGAACTTTACAAAGCAGCCCACGACAAAAGAGCAGAAAAAAAAAAGAGAAAGCAATTAAAAAAAGTCTGTTTGTTAAAAAATAGTAAAAATTATCCTTACAAAAGAAATAAATTGAAAATGTAAATAAATTTTAAATGAAATTTTAAAACAAGATCTTGAAAATATTAAAGACTAAAGTAGGACATCGATATATAAATCGATGTATTTTGAACTCAATCCGATAATATCTTATTCAACATTTAATGATTCCGAAATATTTTTATACAACTGCTTATAAGAAAAAACTATAAATTAATACAAGTTTATAAAACATATACATGCACAGCCTTCGAATTTAAATATATAAAAAGATATTTTAAATATATATGTATTCCAATCACAGAAACTAGACGATGATAACTTCTAAAAAATTCTACGTATTTGCATCATAAAATATTTTTATAATTTTAATAATATTTTATTAAAAGTTATGTTGAATGCCATAATGATGCATTATGAGAGTTTGGAGATTGATTCTAAATTAACTTTGTTAAAAGTTATTTTGTAAATAGAGCTACTTTTATTATAATATAAAATTACAAATTATAAAAACTAACTATATGATTTAAAACCTAGACTAATTTTATTTTTAAAATTTTATAGTTACCTAAAATAATCCGAAACGATTTTTACTTATGATTTGTCCACAGAATAAATTGACGAACGTATTATAAATCTATTTGGCTCGAATGTATTTATCTATAATATTTGCCAAAGCAGAACTTTTTTCGTTATAATAATAAGAAATCTTAGTAATTGAAAAAATTAAAATTTACACTTACCATAATGTGAATTGATTACTGGATAGTCAGAGGATTTTTCCAATATGTTTTATCTTGTTGAAAGGTTAAGTAAAAAAAAAAATTATAATGTTAAAATTAAAAAAAAATAAACTGAAATTTTAAGTTGTTCCGCAGATGTGTAACGTGACGCGGCGCAACGTGGACTGTGTACAAACGTGAGGACGATGGTCTTTTATTTCCTCGGTCGTGAGCGACATCTTCCGATTGAAGTGAGAACTAGGAACAGATGCGTAAGTTTTTGTCCATTTTTTCTCCCTTTACTCACGACTGTAATTGCCGTGATTCTTCTATTTTTTTTTTCTTTTTCCTCCCTTCATTCTCTTCTTTGCGAGGACGAGTATTTCTTCTATCTTTAACTCGAACACAGAAGCTGAGTAAGAAGCTGACAACGCTTTAATTATTACAACGATTTTTAATAACCTTAAAATTTTACATGAAGTAATAAATAGTAATGAAAACAATATTTTATAATTAAACAAGAACAAGAAGCCTATTTTTCTTTGAAATGTTATTTCTTAAATTTTTCTTTATTTTTTTTAAAGTCGAAAAGCCTATATTTATGTTCAATATATGATATCTGCTGAAAGCAAACACTATAAATTTTACTTTTCTAAAACAAGGTAGGGATAGCGATTAGTAAAGCAATCACAATGCTTCGCAACGTCTTCTGATACGTATAAGAAAATATAATTGATATTGCTTTAATTTCCTTATTATTATAAATTTGATTATTGCGAATGCAAAAGGCGCAATTGTTGCGATTATTTTGATTGTTGTGATTGTTGTAGAGCTGTATTATCAATGTGATTGTTGCTAATGATACTTGCGAATATTGGGATTGTTGGAATTGTTGTAGAGCTGTATTATAAATGTGATTGTTGCGCATGCAAACGACGCAATTGTTGCGATTGTTGTGATTGTTACTAATGATACTTGTCCACAAACAGACAAACCGGGATTATAAGTCTTCTGATACTTGTATCAGAAAACTAAAATTAATTAAATCCATTTTATTTATTTAAATTGTTTAAATCGGATGATTTTTTGTTAGATCAAAACGCAATGGATTATGGATTTAATATTCATTGTTTAAGACAATGAAGTTGACAGAAATAGGATAAAACTCCATTGTTTAAATTCCAATGATTTTCTACGGGAATTTTTGTCGCCTTCTCATGATAATTTCTCGACCATTTAGAAACATTTTCTCTAGTCCATCAATATGTATATCAAGTTTGAAGAAGATTCACCCAGAAGTTCAAAAGTCATTAGGGAACAAACACATATAGACTGGCTAATTTGCTTAGCCTCACTTTCAATTGAAAAATAGGCCAAAACGAAAAAAAAAAAAAAAAGAATGAAGGCAGTATAAATAACTGATTAGGATAACAAGGTATTTAAAAAAAAATCTTCTATACTATTGGGTTGACCAAAAAGTTCGTTCGGTTTTTAAGTAAAAAGAAGTGAATATAATTTTGTGTTAAAGCATAAATTTAAAGGCGATTCATCATAATATAAAAAATTAATAAAAGTAATAATAAAAAAGGAAGTACATTAGCATAAGGAAAAAATTAGGAAAATAAGAAAAAAAATACACGGATATTGAGAAAAAAAATAATGATGATATACGGGTTTGAACCGATAACCATCAGTATATATGCTCGAGACCTTAAGCATCAAGCTATAGCTGAGAACTGAAATGAGATGGTTACATTTCTAACATTTGTGCTAATGGAGGAAATCCAATGAAAACAATGACATATCTCTCGAACATGGAGAGGGGGGGGGGGCGCTTTGGCCCCTGAAAATACCCTATTCCTACAGTGTTTGTGCCTCTGATCACGGTGAGATGGTGAAATTCGTTTGTCGATCCGACCTTCCGTTCGGAGTTGTTAACGGTGCTGACGCTTGTGGAGGGACGGACGGGACAAATGCTATCGATTTTGGTTGCTAATAAAAGACACATTTTTCTTTGTAACCAATACTTTTATTGAACAACGTCTTCAACGGTTTGTTCCACTACCTTCTGCCGTCTTTCAGGCAACTTCATAATTCCATCTTCCCAAACATTTGTATCTTTTTTTGAGTGAAAAAATGTTCCAGGTGTCTTCCAGGGAATTGAATTTTTTTCCATTAAGAGAATTTTGTAAAGGCCGAAATCAATGGAAATCCGAAGGTGCAATGTCAGGTGAATAGGGCGGATGAATCAAACTTCCCAGTCAAGCTGTAACAGTCTTTGCCTGGTCATAAAAGAAACATGCTTATTGTCTTCCATCTTCAATATCGAATTGGCGACAGGAAATTCACCAATTTTGATCATTTTAAAACAAATGCACGCTGATATGACAGCTGTCACAATACAATCTAACAAAATGGTGTCGAATAACGTTAAAGACACCTAAGCGCTACTAGAGGCAAAGTTCGTAAAAAAAAAAAAAAAAAAAAAAAAAACCGAACGAACTTTTTAGCCTATCCATTATTATAAATGTATGTCACATAATAAATTTCGTCAGTGCTTTTTTAATCTATACAAATCTTAATAATTACAATTTAAGAAACAATAACAAACTATAAAATAAATTATAATCTTATAATCTTAAAAATTAGATTATTATTAATATCAATAATAGTTAAGGAGTGAAATATACAATTGTAATATTAAACATTTCATAAGAAAAATGGGATTTTTTTTTGATAATGACAAAAAAAATGTCGAAATAAATAAAAAAATTATAAATATGAAATTTCCTATTATGAAATCGTTTTTATAGATATTCTTCTTTATTATCTGCATTAGATATTTCTTACTTAAACTTTAATTCACAGTCTTCGCAAATTTCAATTGTATGAATTATTTAATTTTATTACGCTTAAATGTATTGTGATTAATAATAAAATTATTACACTTATTTTAATCTTAAAAGAATACAAAAATAAAAATTCCTTTTTCTCTGTATTTTTTAGCTGCTAATGAATTTTTTTTGCTTTTTTTTTTTTTGTTTTAAATTTTTTTTTTTTTTTTTTTTTTTTTTGGTTGAAATTCTTCAAATTGAATTTATTTTACAGGAATCCGTATTAATTGGTACCAAGTATAAATGAAAACTGTTTTCGAGTGATGCCTATGTGTCGATTTGGATGAAGCTTTTATTAAATGCTTGGGGGCACGATAACTCAAAAAATAATGCAAAAATCTGTATCACACAAGCTCGGCTTTTAGTTGGTCTTCTTGGCTACTATTTAGGTGTGCGTTCCATTCCTTGGTTTATTATCTTTCTTTTTTATGAATATAATATAGACAATGCGTTCATTCAGCAAAATAGTCTACATTAACTGTCCTTGCGGGCCACGTAACGACGGAAAGGCCTGAGCATTGGTATTAAGTAAACCAATCGTCGAAGTTCATTATGAATAATATCAGACTTCATATTTAAGTTTTCTTGCTTTGTCCACAGTTATATTTTGGTGTTTTTAAGCCTATTTTAAGTGTCTTTTAGATTTATTTTCTTTTCTGTAATAGCTGCAATCTGATTTATAATAAGTTTTCAGTTACTTCGAATTAACCGACGAAAGAATATATTAGATGTAGAAAATGTGAACAAAAAAACAGATTCTTCACTTACTGAAAAGTTGTTAAATCCGTAAAAACTAATTTAAGTCGCCTAAATCCAATTAATCAAAATCAAAATCAATTTTAATTTAAACACGAGCAAATTAAACAGATTAGAAACTGGATAGGGATACATTGTTAGATGTGATTGTTAATTAGCATCTGCAAGTCCATTGTTGCACTCCTAATTGTTTACTATAGGAATTTTTGTCGTCTATATGCGCAAGTTTTTCTTGCATACTGAAGAATTTTCAAAGTCGTTGTCCATAAATATGCCTTTTAATTTCAAGAAGAATCATTCGCTGGTTCCATAATTATTTAAAGACACATGGATATTTTAAAACATTCATTTTCGAATTAGTGAGTTTCCATTATATATAAATCAATATAAAATCACAACATATATCATATGTGTATTAAACGTATGTGAAGCGAAGATGTTTTCGATTTATTCCATTTCGAATTAACGAGATTTTCGTTACAACTACGACTAAACAAAGGGAAAATCATGTGCAGTATTGGTTAATGAGAGCTGTAACTAATTACAGGTTGATTTCTTGTATCCATCTGTCTCTCCACAGATGAGGTACCTGAGCGTAAAGCCTGTTTGACGCAAGCGTGGGCGGCAGGGAGACGTCGTTTTTTTCCCTCTTTATCGAACTTTCCACCGTGAAAGTCTTGCTTCCCATCGCAGGGTCGGGTCATTAAGTATCATATCCACCTACAACTATCGCACCAATTCACACAGAACTAGAATCAAGATGTTCATTTCACAAGAAGCAAAACATTTACACGAATCATAGCATATGATTCCATTCGAACGCCTCGTGCCCGTGACAAAGTAACAACTTTCATTGATTTTTAGTAATTACGGGAGCTTACAGTGCGTCTCTTTATGCGCCATTGCTACCTGATGAAGAACAGCGCTTATGTATGTTTCCTTTTAAATTCCAGTAACAACGAATTTAAATACACTAATCATAAATGAAATTTTAATGTATTTTAATATATTGTTATATAAAAACAAAACAAAACAAGAGAACAGAAATTCACATAATTAAACAAAAACAAAAATTCACTGAGCTATTTTTAGTGTTGGAAACTGGGAATCGGAGACTGTATTGTTTCAATATAAATTTCAATGTAAAGTATTATATATATATATATAATCGAACTGGCAAAACTTAAAGCAAGGCATAAAGTAAAATAAGTAAATAAGGTATTTATTTATTTTATTTTATGCTTTATATTATACTTTAACTCAATATTACAGATTTAGCTCTTTTTAATTTAAATTTTTAATTTTAATTAAAAAAAATTAATTTTAGATACTTTAGTCCTGTTTTTAATATTTAATTTTAAAGAGAGCAATTAAATTGTTTCCAAATTTTGCCGCTAAAGACGTGAAGGTAATTTGATTATATCTCCATAGAAACAGTGATTTGTTTTTTGGTATTAACGTTTTTAAATCCCAAATCACTGTCCGGCTATATTATATATGTATATATATATATATATCTATAATAGATGTATTCTAGAACAATAAAAGACAAATACATTTCCTAAAGTATATACAGGTTGCGATGATTTAATTGCAGCGAGCATTATAATGTTTTGAAGGTTACTTATTCAACACTAAATCCTAAATAGATGCCTGTAAATTCCTATCAAATGGTGATTTTTTGTTATTTTAAAATTTTCCTGTTTATGCGACACACACAGAAAGAAGAAGCACTTTCACAAAGTGAGGGCAGCGATTTTATTGATATTAATAACTTTGTAAAAGATGGTTAAAGTGAATCTCCAATGTTTGGGCCATTCTCTTTGGTTATATTTTTAAGATTTGCAATAAAAAAAAATATGTAAAAAAAAAAGTTCTATTTAATAAAATGTCTGTAAAACTTTGGATATTGCGTGGGTCATTGTTTTGTCTAGTTGACTGTTTTCTATATTGTCCTACTTCATTGAGCTGGGTATATTGGGCGAATCCAACCGATGAGAGTTATAATAACCCGCTGTCTTGAAAATACCTCAGTGAATTGTAATCCATAGTTTAATAGGAAAGAATGGATTCCATTTTCGTGTTTAGCAAAATTATATAAAACCAATTGAATTCGTTCAGGTGATCATCACAAAGGTTAAATTCGCAGACATGTGTGATTTATATAAAAAAGACTTATGCAATGATGTATTGTGATATATGTAATAGCTGAGGTCTGCGACACTTTTGTTCCAGTTGTAACAAAAAACATGCTAACATTACAAGAGTAAGTTATATATTTCTTCGCAATTTAATCTGCATATAATACTATTAAAAATATATTGAAGAAAAAAAATCCGGATACAACTGGCGTCACCTGGCGATCGCCTCTGAAATAATTTCTTTATTGATTCGAACAAATTTTTTTCTCGATCAATCCAATAATTAAATTCAGAAATCAGGTTTAATCAGTTTTATTGATATATGTATTATTATATGTATTATTATATATTCTATTATAAATTCTTCGACCGCCAAGAGATAATTCCTTCAGGATTTTAATGTTGCATTCGATACAGATAATTATTTCTATTTTATTTCCCTACGTGGATCTCCAGTGGTGGATTAATGGGTTTACCTGCAATTCATGATCAAACATTGATTAATAATTTGCAGAGAGCTTAGTAAAGATAATGAAGTGAACAGCGGATATGAATTATCTCATTACCATATATAAAACTTTGTTACTTCAAGTTAAATCTTTTAACAGGAGATAAAATCTATTATAATTTTTAAACAAAACTTGCCCTACATTGAAGTTTCATTGAAACGTTTTGCTAAGAATACCTATAGATTCTGCCATCTTTGGTCGGGCTACAAGGCTACTATTGTGGGCTCGGTAGCCAAGTGGTAAGGTTCTTGACTGTAGGAGCCGGAGATTTTTTTCCATTCTGAACTCTTCTCCAGACAGGTCCTGGGGTCCACCCAGCCCTATAAAGAATGGATACCGGGTTTGTTTCTTCAGAGGTTAAATGTCATTGGTCATAAAATACCGAAGACCTTATTTCCTTCGATCCCAAAGGCCACATATGTCTGTAGTCTCTATTATAAATTATTTAATTTATAATAGATTAATATTTATTTATTATAAATTCTACATTTTATAGAATTTATAAATTAATATAATTAATAAACTGGAAGTACTTTACTGTTCACACATTGCTACTATTTTGGCTTCGATTTCTACATTTACAAAAACGATGCCAAATTTTGTATAATGCACAAACATTAGCTTTCCTTTGTTCTCTTTTTGTTCTTACTCCGACGTTTTTATTTTCCTGTTTAAAATCACATCAAAGTTATTTGAATTAATGACGCAATATTGATTAATTATCAAAGATTTGAAGAAATAAACTGCGAATTCTATTGTTTTCCTTTTAATAAACAGACCTTCTTCAAGTGCTTTTAAAGCCAAGATCAAATGGGAATTTGCACTTGAAACATGATTAAACAATTCGTGTTTGAATTTCATCATCAGATTCCTCGTCTACACAATGGTAGACGGACTGGAACCTAATAGCAATTCAAGAAATGAATGATTGCGTTTATTTAGCCAATTATTATTATGATTTATTTATTTATGTAATTGGACAAAAATATTATTTAAATAATAAATAAATTTTTTATTTATCTTAGAGTAATTTTTTCATATTTTGGAGGACTTATATAGGATATATAAGGATATATAAGGATATATATATAAATCCTATATAAGCCCTCCAAAATACGAAAAAACACGAAGTACAAAAACACACCTACTTCGAAAATGTAGAAAATATATAAATATTTTCAGCGTGTTCGGGTAGGTTAATCTCAGCAAAAAATGTAATATTCATCATGACTTCGTTCCCGAGATGTCCGGAAATCAAATGACAGCAGTTATTCAAAATATATTTCAAAAGCATACCAATAAATAAAATTGGTAATTAAACAATAAAGTAAATTACAATGATATTGACAACATCGTATTTGTTTTTACATTCATTCAAGGATAGTTCACATTAGTTCAGTTTTTCAACAACAAATGTCGCTGAGATACCTGGAATGATTAATCCCTTAGTAATAGCTAAAGCTGGAAGAGTGGAGAAAGGCATTAGAAAAAAAGAGGAAAGAAAATCTGCAGGACGAAGACTGAGTAAAAGGATGAGCAAGAGGACATATTTATAAAATTGGAGGAGGAAACGTTGCTAACAGTAAGAAAATTAAAGTACTTGTGTCTAACTTGAGAAGGATGATTGCCAAGCTCTTTTTGTATTCTTTAGTGACCCGAGTTATAGTGGAAGCTCAGATTTTGAATATTACCTCTACGTTGGTAATTAATTATAAATTCGAAAATAAAACTGAAATGGATTATTAAATAAAAAAATAAAGAAAGTGGAAAATTTTAATATTAGATAGATAAAAATCTCTTCTTTTGTGATCATGCTATTCCTGATATTCTTCTACGTGTTGTAAATACCTTTCTGTTACGACCGTATTCGCTTATACAAGCACGTTATTCGAATTCAATCGGATCGATAAATCCCAATTATTAATTTTCATTAAATCACGAAGTACGTGCTGAATTTTGTTTAAATAAGTACATTTATTAAATTAATAAGTATTCTAATAAGCAATTTATTATTTCCACAACTTATGTTTTAAAAAAAAAAAATCAAATTGCCAGATACATATTTTATATATAAATAGCTGTAATTAAAATCGATGTAAGCCTTTGTGTTAAAATAGATATTAAACTAAATATTTAAATAAAAATACGTGACTTTTCTGG
>JAFIDM010026838.1:0-22565 GCA_023159025.1 Thereuonema tuberculata
CAACGATGGTAACGACCTTGAGACTCGTCCTCCAAAATCTTCAACCTCCATCAACAATGGCTGCTTTGTATGCTATCGAAAACTTGCCTCAAACGCGCACAAGAAAATTGCGGTTTGTCAGTTGTAGCTTGGGGAAAATACCGACGCTTTTACACGTGCGAGCGGCAAATCACGTTTTGCTCTCGTTTAGAGCGCTATTAAAAATACTGGTCGGAGAAATGACAAACAAAGTAGATTTCGCAGCTTTGTTTTGCTAATAATTCTCAACTCATTTCAAACAGAGATAAAGAAAAAGGGGAAGAAAAAAACAAGTCCGGAAGAAGAGAATGTGGTGAATGAATCTGTGAATTGAAACCCCGAGCAAAGAATATTCAGATTTCAACGTAAAGTTAACAGTGTCGTAGTTTTTAAATAAAGTTTCTCGTCGCCAAGGGCGCTGGTGTAGACTTGCTTTTAATATTTGCCTCTGAAATTAGAAGAAGCGGGAGATTTTCGAGCCACTTGCCGGTTTGTGGCAAGTTTTCGAAAGCGTGTAAAACAGCCATAAGCTGTCTCTTCACAATACAAACTCAAAAGCTTAAACTTTAATAAAACTGCATAACGTGCGCAAAAACATTGCACACTTTTTAAGAAGTAGTTATCTGGTAAGTATAGCTCAGGTCTCTCTATTTTAAACCCAGATACAGTAAAACCCCGCTAATCCGGCATCGGTGTAAGGTTTTTTTTTACACTGAATAAGCCTTCCGGGCGCGTTCGGCAGAGTTCGCGGGCAATCGGCTGAGGTCGGGCGTACTAAGCAGTGATGATAAATCTAATAAAGTAACTATACTGTACTGTATGTACTGTATTAAAATATAATACTACATAAAAATATATTTTGTTGTTTTGTTTTTAACATTTTCCATCACTACCGAAATCAGAGAAATCACAATAGAACACGGAAAAATGGCCCGATACCTATTAATAGCCCTTTTGATTCTCTATTTTAGCGGTATTTTCGCTATCCTCGCAATAACGGCTATTTTTAGACGGCGCTCAGTAATCCGGCATTTTCGGTAATCCGGCACTGCCGAAGTCCCGAACGTGCCGGATTAGCGAGTGTCTACTGTACCACTTAATAATAACTCGAAAAGAAATTAATATCAAATCTTCCATTTCCAGTAGTAGACTTAACATTTGATTCTTACAACTTCTGAACACTGACAAAAGGTTGGTTTACAACTAGACCAACGCTGCTATTTTTATTGTTGGATGTTTTAAAAAATGTAAGCGCGCGCTTCTTCTATTTCTTTTTTAACTAACTTTTTTTTTCGGTACACGTTAGAAGTCCTTCAATGATGTTTATTCTTTTTAAGGGACTGAACGCAATGTTAGCAAATGAATTGTCTGAATCTCTCTTTATCGCGGTCAATTTCTATGACTGTGTAGCTCTTGAAGGTATTACAATCATTCCCGATAAATTTGCTTTGTTGGCAAATGGACTAAAAGCGGTAATTCGGTGAAAAATATTTATCATTACAATATAAGCTAAAAAAAAAAAAAAAAAAAAAAAAAAAAAAAAAAAAAAAAAAAAAAACCTAAAAATTGACCACTCCTAAAAAAAAAAATAATATGCAAAACATTGTTCTAGGCCTATTCTGCAGCTTTTCAGTTAATTCTGGGGATTAGAAATAGCGAGAAAACTTTGTCAAATTCAAAACAGGCCTCAGTACATCTTCATCAAAATCTGTCTGTATCTAAGCCGGTGTAAGCAGGATAGGTAATGAATAAGTGAGACCTAGGCTGTAAGTTTATGCTGAATGATTTTTCAGTATCAGGAAATAATTCTACGACATTAAGTACTGGCATTCATCATGTCGCAAAGAGGGAAGATAATTCTGGAACTTTCTGCCAGGTACACAAATCTTCATACTCCAACACAACTTGATCACAAATGTCCAGGGACTTTGAGAAAATTATGCTTCCTTTCAAACTGCGGATTATGTGGACCAACCAGGAACCCGAAATATCCAAAAAAAAGTAGTTTGCACAAGTCTTGGATATGTTAAGTATTTCTGGTAAAGCAAGCTGTGATTTTTAAAAAAAAGATATCAATTTTTCACCATATTAAAAAAATCAGCCCTGTTATTTGTCGAGCTGCTATTACAGTCTGAAGTTAGTTTTAAATTGTAAACTACGCTTCTATGCTTTGTTTTACTGTAATAACTTTCATTGTTAGGCCTATTTATTACCGAGGGGAAACGAATCCGTTCCAGATCACCTCATCTGAACTTTGTTAATGTTGTTAATAACCTCTGAACTAGTCAACGGACCTTTCTGAAAAGCTGACCTGCTATTTGGTACAGCAGCCAAATAAACCATGAAATTGCTGAACCCCATTGATAGCAGCAGCCAAGATAGCTGTAACTGGCATTACGGAAAGAATATCATTTATTAAGAGAAAGAATGAATGGCTTCTTCTTAAGAGTAAAAGTTCTAACAAGTAAGAATGACCGTTTCTGATCTCGCAAGGAAAGTAGCATCGAAGTTCTTTGGAAACCAAAGAACTGTCTGGTGCTTTGTTGTAGTTTGCTATTCACCAACGTAGTTCGCTTCTGTGTAAACAATAGCAATATTTGAATACAGCAAAGTTGGGGAACGATTGCCAAGAATACCAAACGCTGGGGGTAGAGTAAGCGGTCCTCCGAAGCGGAGGAGAGGGGCAGGGGAGGTTTAGATGCGAACGCCGCCACTCCAATTGTGTCGCTGGGCCCTTCACCTCTTGGCCTGCGTGCAAAATTAATTGCTTCAACAAATCACGCCTTCCGATCCAATTACCGAGCGCCGGAGCTTTTGCAAATGAAATTCCGCCGGTGCATTAAGAACACATCGTTAAACGAATTTGCCATCGAATCGCGTCGAAAAGTGGGTTGTGCCGCCGCCGCCTATCTCCCGTCGTCTTTATTCCAAAGAGTGAGGTATTGTACGGGGAGAACCGTCTGCCCGAAATGAAATAAGTCCGCCGAACGGCATGAATTAAAGATGATGTTTTGTCACCAACAGGCGTCAACGAAACGCGTAGACTGAATCATAGATGAAGTTACAGAAGAAGACTGGGCGCCAACCTAAGAGTCCAAAACTTTTGGACGTGGCAGAAGTCGTAGTTCGCTGTCTCTCCATTACGATTGTCATTAAGTGTAGGGAAGTTATTTCTATGGTTATACTAGTAGTTAAACAGTTATTTCTACAGACCTGGCGCTGACCAGAGGATAAATAAATTAATCATAAACAGGCTTAGTAATTTCTCAATTAACATCAGGATCACAACTCAAAATCTCAAACAACGCATCGAGCTGAAACATCTGTGGTTATCAAGCTGCTGCACACCGTGATTATAGAAGTTTCGTAGTTCTGAAATGTGCCGCGTAACGATAAACAAAGTTTCTGAAAAATGTATCCTAATATTTCTACCTAGTAATAATTAATTTGCCTTTAATAATGTTTTTTTAATAATAATAAATTGTTGTACATGTGGGCCCGATGAGTGATAAGGGCGTTTGGCTGCCGGCTGGAGGTGAATGGAGAGGGTTCGATCCCGGGCCTCGGCGGACGGCGGGGATTTTTCCACTCACTATTCTCCTCCAAAACGGGTCCTAGGGTCTACCCAGCCCTTTGTTGAATGGGTAACGCGTTCCTTTCCCGGTGGTTAAAGGTCAAAGGGTTGACCACTCGACCTCAACTTAAGTCTCGTTGGTTACGGAACGCCAGGAGTCTTTGCCTCCCACGATCCCAAGGAACACAAAGGCCTGTAGTGGGACACTTAATTTTTTAATAGTTGCACAAAAATCTGTTAAAAAAATTTAACTTAGACTGCAAGTGGCAAACCACAACGAGAGGAATAGAATCCATATGATTCAAGAGTTAGCTATTGTCCTCCAATGAGAGATGGCCGCCCTGTTTTTGTGAGATCTGCGCATGTATGATCGATTAGTCTGATCAGGCACTGATTTTATGACAGGACGCCGCCATTGCGGTAATCGCTTGTTACTTTGCAAAAGCGCATTGTATTTATAAATAATATATATTTATTTATTTATATAAATACTTATTGTTAGCAACTGGTATTGAAAGAACGCTAAATAGTCGAGAGAAGTTTTAATTTGGCGTTATCAACATGTCTTTCTGAGTGAAAACAGACGACGGCGTCCATTGTGACAGGAAAACATAATTGATCAGCTACCGGAAGGGCTGTGCAGTTCAAACTTCCGCCGGCCAACTTTCATTTGGAGGACAATAGGACATTCGGTTTAACGTAAGGAAAGTTTGGGAGCAAAGATTGGAATTTAGTCTAATTTAGCGTCGTGCAAGCTCGTCTTTTTCTCATATCAGGTCACTTATTTCTTTCTTATACATTAACATAATATATTTCATATTATTATACAGTGTAACTGAATAGTTACTGAAACCAGTGGAATTTGAATTAAACCTAAATAACATTGAAGACTTTCTAATCATATATACTTCAGGATCATGTAAATTTTATGTATTCCTATCGTATATTCTGTGATACCGACATTAATTATACATTCATGTAATGGTAGGATATTAAATAGTTTTGTATTGAGCCCCTTAAGTACGCACGAAGCTTTCGTGTTTTTCAATCAAGTGAGTTCTTCCCTGAATTCTCTCTTCGTATTCGGTGATTGTCTACTTTCGAACGCAACTTTTCTCAAACAACGATCGTCACGCCCTCTGTCGACCGAACCTCCCGTCGGAAATGACATCGAATTCATTCTTACAAGAAATTGAAAAAAAGTAAATAAATAAATAAGGAATTCTCCTTAGAAGTTATTACATCTGTTTACATTTGGTTTTCGGTAGAATTGTGATACTCAGAATCGAGTAACTATTCGAGCATAGAAAACAACATATACAAACAAAAGTATACAGGAATCAAAACTTTGATGGCATCTTGTTTTACTTAATTTTTTTTTTTTCATTTCTTATTTAGAAAATGATTCTGAACAAAGAAAACTGATGTTGGTGTGCCATTTTTTGTAAAATCGCAGGGAAGATATATATACTTTTAACGTTACGATATCGCAAGTTTTATGTTTGGAGTAAATGTTTGAAAAGCTCCCTTATTTTAAATTAGATTAGAAAAAGGTTTAAAAACTGTTTGTCGAGATAAAGTGTTGTCCGTCATCAACAACACTATTTGTCCTCGATTGCTGAAACTGTATGAGTAACTTAAACTTATGTTTAGCTAGTTAGTGGAAGATTCCTTTTCATACATATGGGAATCAAAAAACGCAGAAATGTGATTAAGTTTAAGTTCGCAAGCATCGACACTTCCTTCCTTGTAAACTTGCTTACGTTCATGCCATCAGCTGATCCATGTAACTTTCATTCCTATGTACTTTCTCCGTTTTCCTAATTTATCACCAGAGATCCTCCAAACGACTTTTGTGATTCGCTACGTTCTCCTCTTCTTCCTTTCCACGCCATTTTTTTATTAACAATTTTTGAATTTTATCAAAGGGATAATCGAAAGTACGAGAATATATATTTTTTATGTACATTCTAGACTCCAAATCCGAGAAGTCAAACATGTCTCAAAAATCAATAGAAATTTCAAAGTAATTACCAAAAACTAGTCAGAACAAACTGTTTTTGAGTTACTTTATCACAAAAGAAAGGAGACACCGGTTTTTTTCCTTGTTTGCTCTATAATGCTTGTTAAGAAGAAGCTTACAAACGATCAGAGATCCATCGGTAGCTACTCTTATTACACGGCATAAAAATCAAGTCCTGTTAAAATATTTGTCTTTTTCAGAGCCACTTGTCTTGATACAGAATCAATTTTTTTTTTGCTTGGGTTCGTGTTTGTCCATTGAGGAATTTCTCAGTCGAAGTCTAATGATGAGAAATATTCAGCTCGACCCTCCGTGTCTTCGCAAACAGTCATTAACATGCATTTTGCTTGTCCCGTCAGATCCGATTTCGTATTAATGGAGTGTCTAGTTAGCGAACGAGTTCTCTCTGTTGCTAGGCTACGTCGGAGGAGAGAAGAAGAACAAATCTTTGGATCAACATTCGTTTTCACCAAAGTTATTTCAGATCGAAAGCAGATTTCGTCAGAGGCAAAGGATAGGATTACGGAGCGCACTAGCACGTGCTCCGAAGGACCGGTCGTTACACAGTAATGCTGTTAAACAGTCAGGATTCGGATAAACTGAATATAGTAGAAAAAGAAATAGGATTTTTTTTTTTTCCCTTAAAAATCTAAATTAGTAGTTTGATATTCAAACCGTATTGTACATATGAAAGTGCTCATGAAGAAGCGGAAATAATAAAAAATTTCAATAATCAACAAGGTATATAATTGGCTTGTCAACTTTCTAACAATAATATAAAAAAATAAAATCTCAAAAAAGTTGTTAAAAACTCCAAAACTCGTTATCGGCGATAGCTCTCTTCAGACATACAAAAACATGGAGATAAAAAATAAAATAAAATAAAATAAAATTCCATTATTTTTAACATCACACCAAATTTAAATGTAAAAACTACATTTAATATGAAAAAGCAAATTTTCGAAAAGATTACATGTCTTTTCTTTTTCACGCCTTAAATAACAATTTTACATTTAAATTTGGTGTGATGTTAGAAATATTTAATAGAGGAGGCTTTAGGAGAAAAGACCTACTAAAAAAATATAGGAACTTTACATATAAAATTCCATTATGTATAGAAAATTATAATTTAAACAAATTAATGCTTTAAAAAGGTCTAGTAACATGAAGGAAAGAAGGTGACTTATTTAAATTATAAATTCATAATGGAGTATCTCGAATAGCTGAAATCGATTGTGACATTTTTTTATTATCAATATATTAAATTTTTTAGTTATGTCGTTGTTTAGTAATTTATTTCGTATAATATGAAAAGTCGTTTGGGACCGCGAAGGAAAAAAAAAATAATTCATAGAAAAACGAAGATTTGTTGAGACATTCTGGCACCGGAACCGAATGTACGTATTTTGTCTGGAAGATCTTTAGACGATGCGATATCTACTGAAATTATGGTTTCTAGGACAGTTTTTATGTTGTGATCACTGACGGATGGATATACGGTTTAATATTCCATTCTACACCCTTCCGTTGTAATATTTCTTTATCCTTAAAGATTATAAAAACAAGGAATTAAATAATTCACAGCTAACTTAACGCAAAGGGTTGTTGTTGGAAGTGCAGGATATCAAAAGGCACGATCAAATGGGGCATAGTGGTGGTCTAAAGCCGCTCTCGTTCGCTGTGACCCGTGGGGAAGTACAAGGCACACTTTTGATAAAGGGTTGGGTAAACTCTGAGACTTATTCCAAAAGTCAAGAGGAAAAAATAAGAATAAAAAAAAATCCAAAATCTCGGGGAATCGAATTCGTCACCTCCAAGAGCGTTAAGTAACCTGATCCCTCGAAAAATAGTTAATTTATTTATTTCTATAAATTTTAAGCGTTTCTTCTTAAACAAAACATTAATGAAAAAAAAAAAAAAAATCATGGGTAGACGATGATGTCGTGATTTCTCTCTTTCTCGGTTCCTCTCACTCGACCAATTGTGAAACGTGTGTCAAAACGGGACAAATTAACTAATTACCAGGTGAAGACATTACGTCCACCCATTCACAAACGTCCACCTCAACTTAACAAACTGAAGCGGAAAGACGTATAATGGCTTTTCCAGGAGAAAAGACTGCGTTTTGGGTTAAGAAAAAAACAAACAAACCAAAAATCCTGTTCCGTCAGTTATTACGTCACTTCTTACATTTAACTAAAATGACAGCAAAAGGAAAACGACGGCGCAACACCGCGAAGGGAGAAAATTAAAAAGAGCTAAGTAAAGAAACCTAAGCTCACACCCACGTAACGACCCGGAAACCAAATCGCAACTCTTGGTTGAACTAACGAAGCCGACTTTTAATTAGGAATAATGCGATTACGGAATCCCCTTCCCCATTTAGTAAAAAAAAAAAGTGGGGGATAGAAAACAGAAAGAGAGAAGGGGATAAAGACAGACAGTTAAGACGGTTTCAATATGTTCTTTTGTGAGAAATAAAGAGGTCGTTACGAGTTAAAAACGAAGAACCCCGCCGTAAAAGAAATGTCCTCGGAAAAAATGCCAAGTGTCCTTAATCACTAATGACCCAATTAAGACGATTTAGAAAGAAAAAAAAGAAAGCCTCCCCCTCTTTAGAGAGTGAACTTTCTCTTTCAACCTAAACTTCAAGCGAAACTTAGCACAACTAATTGAAGATTGTTCTCTTTTTTTTTTTTTCTTTTCTTAAAAACTACGAATTTCCCACGGTTGGTTATTTTTCCTCCTCCACTTTTTCCATTTAAAAATTTATGTAAGAAACTAAATTTAATAGCAGGGAAAAAAATTAAATACCAAAAAATGCCAGATTTATAAATAAACTACTGTCTAACACATTTATGTTGACGATCCCGTATTTTCGTGATTTCACGTAATTTACGCGAGAATAGTCTCTATCCATGTCTTCTCACAAAATATTGAAACATTTAAATTTTCATGAAATTGCATGAGACTTTTACTACATTTTAATATAGTTTTAATAAATTGAAATCAGTCAATAAACAAACAATAAATTCATTATGTAGCATTTTCCTAGTGACAAGACATTAAAAATACTAAATTTCTTGAGACCTTCTGAAGAGGCTAATGGCGAGATCTCGAGAATTTCGTAATTCTCGCGCAAACGTGATAGTCAAAATAAATGTGTTAGACTTTAGCATTGCTGACAGTAAAAGTACGGAATAATAACGCGATGTTTTTATATCCTATGTCTACGTCCCTGAATATTATAATAGAGGACTAGAAACACACTTTTTCCCCCCAACCGCCTCAAAACAACGAAAAGTAACTGAAATTTACAGATTCGTCCAAGGCAGCGGCGCCACCGTCAGCGTTTCGGAATGACAATGCTCGGATGATGCTTTTTTTCAATTTTTTTTTTTTGGTTGAGAGCTAGTGGGTTTTGGCATTTTGCATCGATCCAAATATTGGGGAAAAAAAAGAAAAAGAGTAAATTTAGTGGAAGGGATTTATCTCTAAAAATTAAACCTGAAGAAGACCAGTAAAGAATTTGTAGCTGATCGAAATATTGTTATAAAAAGATGGAGAATAATGAAAATGTACTGAAAAATACCATATACTAATAGAGGGTGTACTGTATATATTTAATTAGAAAAAAAAAAAAAGCTGCTTTTCTTACGAAAAAGGTTATAGACCTCCATCCCAGAGTGAGATATTACTCTGCTTCACGACAGAAATCAACGGGAATAAAAATAAAAATAAATCAAATTTGAGATCAAGATAATTGTTATTTTTTATATATTTATTTATTTTACACTTTTTAAAACATCTTAATGCAAAGCCGCCTATTCTAAATTTATATTATTTTAAATAAACAACAGCAAATGCCAGGAATACAAAATTGTTCTCCATTACGGGAATTTACTATAGTGCTGCTGAAGCAATTCTCAGACAAATAATTGTACATAGTTTAAACGACTTAAACGATTAAAAAAAAATATTACACACACCAGAGACTGAGGCTTAACCAACCGAGGGCAATCGACAAACGCTCTTCCCTTACGTTAAGCTTGAATGAAAACAAGACTTTTTTTTCTTCTTTTTCTGCCATTGCATGCATTTGGGTGGAATTCCTGTTAAGTAATGCAACCTTCTAACGTTTTTTTTTTTCAAGAAGGACAAAGGACCTCTTTTTTTTTATGCAATCATTTGAGTTCTGAGAATGTGACAGAAGATAATTCTTCTCTGTGATTACAGGATGACAGAATAAAAATAAGCCTTTACGACAGTGGCGGATTTAGCACTTGAGAGGCCCTAGGCGCAATTCAATTTTGAGGCCCCCTCTAAATATTTTTTACAACAAAAAGGAAATACTTGGGTGGATGGGGCCCCTAGGCTGACTGGTGAGGCCCCTAGGCTTGCTTTTACAACCAAAAAAAAAAAAAAAAAAGGAAATCTTGCTTTTATAACCAAAAAAAAAGGAAATAAGCTAAATAATTTTTAAATTTTGAGGCCCCCTCGATATGTGAGGCCCATGGCGCGCGCCTCCTGTGCCTAATGGGAAATCCGCCACTGCTTTACGAATTAATAAAAAAGTAAATAAATAAAAATCTTATTCACAAATACTAGACTGCACAGTAGGAAAAAAACCTCAAAATCGCTTTCGGAATATTTTATTTTTGTTTTTTTTTTTAAATGGCAAATACAAATTTCACAGAGTTCTTGTACTGCTAGAGATTGGATCATACTTTGGTGCCGACATTAAACAAGATAGATAGGCGTGCAACTTTCCAATACCTCATTTAGTAAGCCTCCGAAATGATCCTGGAGGGTGTAAACTTGGAAGCGACACATTCTGCATGGTTTATTTATCGTGTTAATGCAGCTTTTAGGAGATTCGTGTATTGGTTGCTTTTAGTTTCTAAAGTTCTTCATCTCGGGGACCAATTTGTACCAAACTCAATAGTAAGTTTCAGCATCCTCATTTACATCTTGATAATTCTGCTTTGATAGCATCGCAGTTTCGTGCCTTTTGGTCTTTAGATCTTTACTTCTACAAGTAGATTGAGCTTACGAAAGGAAAAACCTATGATAAAAATTTCAGCTCCCTGTGACAATTAGTTACGCGTTAATTGATCATAGTCTGGCATATATCCGTATTTCGACTTTAGATTCTATTTCTTTGTTTAACCTTTTTCTTCCATCCAATGCATAATGTGATCCATAATGTATGTACATTTACAATGTTGACTGAACGTACAATATCCGTTGTTTAGATAATCTTTATTTTCTTTTGGGCTTTTATTAAAAAAGGTCTTGCAAATCTTGTTCATTTTCGAAATTTTGGACGTTTCGCTTCCGGGATTACAGGAGATTTCCCACCTAGGAATGAAAGCGATGCGTCGTATTATTCCAAGCTTTAACCCGTGTATAATCTCTGAATTAGCAGCAAATACAATCGAGTACTCAAATACCGTCTGGATTCGATGAAGACAATAAACAAGTCCAGGGAAACTGCGTAGTAACGACAGCCACAAATGCTAGTGAAAACTGACAAGGGATGAAAGAAACAATGAATATAGAAAGAAAATGATTCATCTGATCGGAGCAGGATACGGCAGATTTTTCTTTTTTCTTTTTTACTTTCCTGTAATCTACAGACAACTCAATTCTCGGTTTACGAACGAGTTCTGTTCCAAGATGTTGCTCGTTATACGTTTCGTTCGCTGTATGTATCTTGCAGTCCTGATCTTCTACAATACATATACGTTAGCAGCTATTTTAAAGTGTTAAAACCCATGTACTACACATCAAAGGGTCTGTACATACGCTTTATTATAATTTATGTATGCGTTACGATTTTATCGTACACAATTACGTTACGTAAGATAAAAAATTAAACAAAACCAAGATATGGAACTTAAATATGAGTTACGAAACACAAATAGAGAAAAGGAATATTAACATAATATTTTTTGATAATTTTCAAAAAATAAACTTTTACAAAATGTATTTATTACATAATCTTCTAATTATGGGTAACTATACGTTTGGCATTTCGTTTTTTAAGCAACTATCTATCGTCGATTTAAAGAAATTTTGTGAGAGTTGTGACATTTATTGCAACCTTGCAATTAACTAATCAATAAATATATGCTATCTTAGTTTGGAATGACCTTTTTCGATTTCGGTCAAAATGGTTATCTGACCACTTACTTCATAAGCAAATAAGGTCCCCTGTATGGGCCGTCTACTTTTGACCTATGCTATGTACTTGAGTACATACAATCCCAATCGTAGTATATATATCGACCAAAAAAAAAATGACGTTGCTTAACTGACATTTTAGTTTTCGTTAGCTACATTTAGATAAGGATTTCTACATTTACGTGGGACATTATTCTAATTTGGTATTCATTTATGTAAACAGATATGACAACACGGTTTCGCCAACAACCTCATCAAATCGCCTTTTCCCCTCCTCCTTAATGACTTTAACCTTTTCAGTGGCTCGTTAAGCCAAGCGTCTCTCCGAAGTTTTCCCAGAGCCGAAATTTGCAGCGATCGGTCGCCGGCGGAACACCCACCCGCGGCCTTCGAAATGATGAACGCTAGATGATGCGTCTCCGACGTTGAGTCAGGTTCTACTTTCACCACCTACGCGCATCCGAGGAAATGACGTCGCTGGCATTTAGACCAACAAAAATCCATCGCGTGAAAGCAAGATTCGATGAAAAGTTTAATACTCCCGTGTGGGAAGATGAAACAATAATGAATAACAGAACTTCGAACTCTGGCATATGATTAAAGTTCATACGCAGCTACGGGGGAAAAAAAAATGCCACAAATTTTCGTTTCCGTACACAATTGTGAAGAATGATTTTCATTGTTCTATACTTTTTCCTGCTTTTTATCATTTTATATTGCCCATCACTGTTATTTACGTGAATAAAATACCATTCTCAATTAATAACTACTTGTTTTTCTTCGAAAGTATTGTTGTTCGCTGAAAGACAATCTGGTACTAATGCAGTCCTGGAGTCCAACTCAAACGGTTCGGCGGCCGGACTACACTGTAAAAAATTACCGTATATATAACAGGGAATCACTGCTTTTTTTAACAGGATTACACCGTTTTTCGAAATAACAGTAATACACCGTTATTTGAAAGTCTCGCCGTAGTCTCGCTGTGAAACGTGAAAGTTTCAGAATTACGCATGCGCAGTGGCTTTTCTTTCAGCGGCAAATTTACCATTGTTTTAAGCGGGTAATTTACCATTAAAAAGACGGTCACCGTTTCTTGCAAATATTACGGTCACCGTCATTTTAACGGTAATAAGTCGGCAGCCATAATTGACGGTTATTTACTGTTTTTTCAACGGTCAACTTCTTACAGTGTAGCCAATTAAATTCCCTCGCAGCCCCAAACTGAGAATGGCTGTTCAGACATATTAAAAAGAAATGATTAACTACAAATATTTATTTTTTTGTTGGGAATTGTATAATAGTATCGGGTGTGTCATCCAGGAGCATCTTGGCCTCTAACAAAGCCCAGAACAACAACTAGCAGACTGCAGATTTGGAAGCGTGATAAGCATACCGTTTCTTGCCCACTTTCTCCATTTTGCTTACGACCAAATCACACGAAAGAGGTCTTACGTTTTCTGCCTTGAGTTTCTGTTACTGAAACAAACAAAAAACAAAAAAAAGACAGAGTTCCGCTCAGACGAGAAGAGATATGGAAAGTAATATGCTACACGTCATAAGTTATACAAAAGAACCAATCACCGACGAGATCCAACGTTTTGGCGGCATCTGTCGAGAACTCGCAGAGTCCTTAAGAAAATTTTGTAAATTAATCAACTCAATTCTACAAATTCTGCAGAAAAAAAAAATTATTTTCTTTTTAAAAAATCTTCGATTTTCAATTATGGCCAAATCGCATGAAAGAAGTTTCTCTCTTAGTTTTCTGCCTCGTGTTTCTGTCACTGAATACAGACAGAATTCAAATCACACAGTAACAGTTACTAATGTGTCTGCTAAAAACTAATAGAGAAACTTCTTCCGTCTGATTTGGCCGTTACTAAAACAGCAAGAAAAACAAAATTTCCAGCTCAAATTGCAAGTCTGACAGACAAGATCATATTACCTTCTGACTTGTAGAGATTTGGAACGGAGAATGGGCAGATCTGCACCACCCCTGAGCAAATGATAAGATATATACGTAAGAAAGGATTTCCATCAACAGAACTTTTTTTTTATTATTACGACTTGTCTCAATTATTAGTCCGTTCGGAGTTATATACGTCTAGATATGACGTTTGAGTCATTGATTGTAATGAGTGTGGGTGGCAGAGAAGCCAACCACCTACAGACTGGGGGGTGCTTGGCTTCCGTGCCACCCACATTCACCACAATCATTGACTCCAACGTTATATCTAGAAGTATATAACACCGAACGGATTAATAATGGCGACGATTCGTAATACTAACATATGTTCTATGTAAGGAGATCTTTCTGTAGGTATATATCTTATCACTATACAGGGTGGGGCAAATCCCCATAGAGTTTGCCCATTCTCCTTTACGATTTCCGGTCTGTGGTCACTTCTTCTCACAAAAGGAAGTGGCTGAAAACGAAACATGTAGGCTCGCTTTGATTTCGTGTACAATGTGAAACCACATTTTGTGTGTGTGTTTATAATACAGAAAGCAATATAATCGTAATATGCACTTTTGTAATATTTCAAATTATAATCTACACCTTTTGAGCGGCAAATTTCCCCACAATGCCTTGCGGGAGACCGAGCAATAAATCATCTCGGGAAGAGAAAAGTGCGGCTCTTAGATCCGTCAGCGAAGGGAAAGAGGAGGACGACTGGAGTGATTGGATGGGACTGAATGAAAGGCAATGACAAAGTGCAAGAATAACTCAATGCACGAGGGTCTAAAACACTCGTAAAAGAGTCCAACTGCCCACCAGGGAATAAGGATAGGTTTCTTTTTTTTCTTCTTTTTTTGAAGGAAACCATCAGGGGTTCAAATGTTAAAACGATGACGAATGACTTGACTGGCAATTCAACCTTCGACACTCCACACTTAGAAATGGAAAATTCTAGCCACAAACTCTGCTTTTAAATCTAAAAGTTTTTGACGAATTTCTTACATAATCTTTGGTTTTAAGTGAAAAACAAGAAAAAAGGACATCATCTTCTGGTTCACAAGACAATCTGAGTTGAGAATGGGGCGGCGCATGTCCTTTATTTTATTTTTTTTAATTACTTAATATAATAATATTCAAATAATTGCGTCAATGTAAGCGAATACCGAAACATCTTTTGCTTAATAAACAATAATGTGAGACCAAAATGTTTACCAAGGGACATCTTGGAAAAGCTGTTTCATGTTCTTTGGCGATCATCAGCCAGGAGCAGTCACCAATAAAACAACAAGGTCTCCCTACTGAGGCTAATAGGAATGATCATCGGAAGCGCAGTGGTGCCTCAAAGGGAAAAATAAACAATGAAAAACTCACTAATGAGAAATGAGTAAGAAAATTCATGTGCCTTTGTAAATAATTTGGTCTCACCCATTGTTATTTAATCATAATTCAAATGCGCAGTTTGAATTTTATGTTTTAAAAAAAATCATTGAGGCCTGCGCACTGCTGGCACATGAATTTTCTCACTAATTTCTCATTAGTGAGTTTTTCATTGTTTATTTTTTCCTTTGAGGCACCACTTCGCTTTCCGACGATCATCTTTTGCTTAATGCTACATTATTTATTTATTTTACTTCAATCGACTGACTTTTGCAGAAAAAAGAAAGCAGTGAATGAATTTTAAAAATTTTGCATGCATATTTATGGATACGAGACTATCTCGCCTCAATATTTGAAAGGAGAAAAAAAAACAAAAATACTTTCAACCAATTTTACACAGTGGAGACGTAAAATCATGTTTGTTTTTTGTTTGTTTGTTGTTGTTTTTTTAATGGACCTAAATAGACAAGATTCAATGACAGTCAATAAAAAAACAATGTGATTCGTTTATTAAAAGAACAGTTGACTAGTAAAAGCTATTAGAATCCATTTGTGACCACCTAAATCTAATAGACAATATATTAACATTTTTTTTAAAATAATGGTTCTCCTTGTGTTTCAAAGGACGGGAAAAATGATCAAGAAAATTACAACTTTTTCTTTAATAACTCATAATGAAAGTAAATCATAAATAAATCTTTCACAGCAATTATGATTTATAATATGTCAATACTTATTTGTTTGTTTGTTTTTTTTTTTTTATTTTAATTTCTCAAATAGGCTGAACCGATATTTTATGAAATCGTAAATCACATGACTCAAAATGGCGGCCAATAACTACAACGGCGCTCTATTATTTCTTAATAAATAATTAATATTGTACCACTTATTGTTTCCTCCAACGACGTTAATACAATCTTTAAAAATGCATTCGATTTATTTTGAATGTCTTGAGTTGCTCCATTAGTTACTGGGCAACCGGAAATAACGTCGAGGCATGGGTCGCTCATCCATTCACAGACAAATTTAAACCAGGTTGTTTACAAACTGACAACGTCTTATTACGACATACGCAATAAACGCGGCCACGCTCTGCCTTGCAGAAAATGCGCTCCGCTTTGGACTCCATCGAACACAAGTCTAACATTGGGATCAAGTTGGTGACATTCAGAGGGGATTATTGTCGGGGCCTGCAAAGGAGAACGAATTGCCTCATTTTCCTCAAGGCAGCGGAGGACGACATCTTTAAAACCGAGACGAGAGGGAAAAGTTTAGACAATGAAGCATCACGGGCACTGCCAAGTCGCGCCGCGCTCAATAAAAGACTCGAAGTTTCTTAGTCTCCTGAACAAAAGAAAGCAGCCGGTTGCCGTCTCAAAGGAATTCATCAGCGCACGGGAAGAGTAACGCTATCACCGCCTTTAGGTTTTAGTTTTTAGACCGTTCAGTAAACAGCGTCTCTAAAGGCTTCACCGTACTCTGTAAAAAGCAGACTAGACAAAAGCTCGAATGCTTCAACTTATTCCAGTCTACAAATGAAATGTACGGTAGACAAATGAACAGCTACAATTATTACCAATTCTGTATTAATGAAAACCCAATTGTCTAATGATTATGTGCTATTACATCCCCCCCCAGCAATGGTAGCTCTGTAATAACAACACGATATTTTTCAACCGAATACTACATATTTTTTTTTTGTCATATTGCACGAATCTTATGAATCCACTGAATTTCGTTCACTATTCTACAAGGGAACGTTTTCTTGGCATCTTTCGAATCTTGAGAATCCAGTTTCAAAATTGGATCGTTTCTTCTTGCTACAAGTCGCGCCCATTTCATTTTAGTTTCTTAAAAGACCATTTCGTAGAAAGTATATATCGTGAAAAAACGAGTTTTTATTATTATTATTATGTATAAGTTTCAAAGCAGTTTCAAACATGGCGAGTCAAGGACCAAAGCATATATTGCCAAGTGTAAAAAGAAAAATGTGCAAGACTGGTTAGGAATGTGTGTTTGTATCCATAAATTTTCTAACTATGCGTGTTGTGTTGAATACCACAGCCTTTTGGAGTTGTGCAGAAGTCCTAGTGTGCTGAGTATGTGGTGCAATTATTATTATTACTATTATTAGCAATTTGTATTCAAAATTCCTTCAATTACTTTTTAAAAACGGTTGTCACACAAATAAAAAAAGAAAGTACATGGACCTTTAAAGTAACATTCCACAGATTATTTATCTATCTATATATCGGGTGATCGCAATTTAAAAGTTCCCCTATTCAACACTATCTTGAGATTTGTAGCAATGAAATTTGGTAAGATGCCCTATTCTGGAGAAAAAAAAGTGCCAAAAGTCACCTATGCCATTTGTGGCGCTGCAAGAAACAACTATTTTGTTTGTAAGACACTCATGATATACAGACCTACCCTTAGCGATGCAAGTGAACTGCTCATCTGAAATGTAAAACCAATATAGTTCCACGGTCGACTTTAAATTGATTGGCTGTGGGTAGTTTCCTAAATTTAGTGTCAATTACCGTTCAAGGGTGCCAAACTTGCACATGTCCTCGATACACCTCACTTTTTAGGTCCCACAACCAGAAATCACAAGGATTAAGATCAGGAGAACGAAGTGGTAAGAAACGATCACTCAAATTGTTGTAGAAACTGATGTACAGAGAGTCCGTAAGTGGAGGTGCTCCATCTTGCATGAACGTGGTTGACTCCAGTCATTGTCGCTGTTGCAGTTGGGGTATGATAAAGGTGTTGAGCATCTTTCAGTTTCTCTGGGCCGACATTAGTTTGAATCAAAATTATGCCAATTTAAAGATCGTTTCATCATCTATCCAATGATACCACTTAAGTATACCACTGAAGACAATAACAACACCCCCAATTAATAAAAATCGATGAAAAATCGAATGAGGATCGTAATTAAGGCTAGAGGAGGGAATACCCGTTATTAATAAAGATTGTTTTATAAATGTTTTCTATTGAATTTTGTTTTAATCGCCATTTCCCAGGCTGTCAGGAAACGAGGTTTTCTGCTAGGACATTCCTCCAAAAAGCACTCTACTGACACGCAATACACATTTAAGTGGTATCATTGGATAGGTGATGAAACGATCTTTAAATTGATATTATTTTGATTCAAAAAACTTGTGAATCGTGAGGAAAATAAAACAAAAAGTAAAAAATGCCCGATTTTTCTGCTCTCAAGTGTATATGAATGAATGTTTAAAATCAATATTAACTACAGTCGGACCTCTATTTAACGAACCCCTATTTTGCGAATTTCTTTATTTTGCGAACTTTTCTTTGGAACCAAGACATTTTACTAATTTCTTCGTAAAATAACCTCCAAATAGGGAAGTGCATTTTCTACGTAACGAACTTTTTCGTGGTATCTATTTTTTTTCTCCTTGAAATGTTTTTATTATTAACGTTCCCTCAGAGGAAATGAAAGAAATGTGGATACAAATTAACGATGATGTGCTGATTGATGATTATCTTTCATTTGATTTTGAAGTTGAGACCTCAGAACACTAACTGAATCGGATATTTTGGATAGTGTGAAAAATAAAAACAATACAGCTATGAATGCGATGAAGATGATGAAAATGGAAATGATCATGATGCAGAAATCAAAAAAACCTTCGTATGATGAAATGCTAAAATCATTTGAAACAATCAGACGCGGATTAAAATTTGAAGAAAATACGCCTGAAGGGGTTTTTGGTGCATTGCAAAGATGCGAGATGTACTAAGAGCGTAAACATTTTTTCAAAAAAAAAAACAAAACTTAAGACAAAATTAACAGAAATTATTAGTAAAATAATATGGTAATGTATGCTTTATGTCGTTAAAATTATTACTTTTTTAATAATATTTATTGTTTATGTATTTTAAATCTGTTTTATGTAGTTTAAAGGAATTTTAAAAGGTGAATCTCTATTTAACGAATTTTCCATATAATGAACTTTTTTTCAGGATTTAGCGACTTCGTTAAATAGAGGTCCGACTGTATTTCCATTTCCATTTTTAAGTTATTTTTAAAGCTAAATTTAAAATCCGAAACAAATAAGTTACCGTATCGCTGAAAAGATTCAGACAAGCAGTCTTTAATTTTTATTGTCTAATGAGATACTTTATAGATCTGTATATCGGTCAACGGGTCAGTAACGTTGTTTCTGATAAACTCTTCGGATGTAACGTGCATCAGTAAACAAATGAGGTATTTTGGTTTTTTTTTTACCATTTCTGAATTCAGTTTTCATCACCGTTGAAGCAAATCGTAAAAGACCTATCTCTATAGATCTACCAGCGGTCGGTTGGTTTACTTCTGAAGGAAGCCGTAAAACCTTTACCTAAATGGCCCGGAACAACGGGTCTCCCGCCGAGAGGAAGGCAGGCGCCCTTTCAACGGGGGCCTGACTCAGGACGAGAGGCTCTGGAATTCACGGCGAGTTTAACGAAATCTCAAGAAAAAAAAAACCTTTAGGGCTACGCGTGAATTTGCTCGCGATGGAGCCAAGTTCAGCGATAAGCGGAGACATCAATGAGGCATTGTCCGACGAACGAAGGAACGCCGGAAAAAATATATTCCTAACCGAATTGTAAAACCCAAGGCAACGTAAGAGAAGCGAGCGAGAGAGAGTTCTTTTTCTAGGGTTGGGAGGAAAGTAAATTGCTCACAGCTGCGTTCACTTTTCCGGCAGAAACTTTCAGCTCTCTTTATAAAATGACGAATTTAAGTGGTTTAAAAATTTTTGCGAATGTAAGTGAAGGAACACGTGACTCAAGGGGGGGAAAAAAAAAACCTCCAAATCGAGCCAGACGATGACGAAGAAGAAAGAAACTACAGGGACATCTGGATTCTTCGATAGAGGAACCACAAGAAACGGTTTTTATTTTAACTCTTATACTCGTACCACCTTCTGTCAGAGGACGGCAATAAATGCCTCTTTGTTGGAGACATCGTAGTATTTCAGTGTTTATTTACAGGTATTCCACACTTTACGACCGAGTTCCGTTCCGACGACTATGTCAAGCGAATTGGTCGATAAGCGAGGAGCTTGCCCGGGAATATAGGATCGTAGTAAAATTATGAAATTATAAAAATTATGCAACAAACTTCAAATTTATTGATAAAATGACATGCATATGTACATATTATCATTTGTTTATTTGGTTATCTGGAGCAGTAGAGGGTCCGATGATGAAGTGCGAGTGGTCGTTAAGCAGATAGGTCGTCAAGTGTGGAGCAGCAGTACTGAAATTGATAAAGGGCTGCTAAGTGATTGTATTTGTTCCTTCAATCGCAAGTAACAATTGTATTCATACAAGTATCGAAAAATTAGAAAAATGCCCCTGATGATGATACGCAACGCCGATATGAAACATGTAGGAGAAAAACGTATTTTAAGATGTACGTTCTCGAACAATTTGAATATTTTTGTAAAGGAATAATTTTCTTTAAGCAGTGAATACAAATATTTCTTAAAGAATACCATTTTAGTAAAGGTTATTTCATATGATAGTTAAAAATACTTATTAAATACTGGAGAACAAAATGAAAACTCCGAAACATATCAATTTTCGAATGTCTTATTACCTTGACATGATTTGATGTACGTTTAAGAAAATAGAGCCATTTTAAGATGATCTTTTTCGTATTCTGAACTTTCAACACTGCCCTGTTACTGATTCCTAGGGACAATGAATGGAATAAGAGATTTGCAAAGCCATTGTCACGGAGAAGACGGGGACGCGAATAAATGTGCGAATGTATAAATAAACAAGAAAGGCGACTGAAAGCACCTCTGTCTGCCGTTATGCAACCGAAGCAGGTAGCAATTAGCTGTGACCTTTTGTTGGAAGACCCCGGGAGGGCGAAATGGTGTTGACGTAGAATCACGAGCCTCGTAGGATTTAGAGGATTACATCATCCTACGAAACTCTCCTCGGAGATTAAGGAATTAGATCATGCGTACTTTTCGGGGGGGAAATGACAAATCAGCTTTCGAAAGCGGGTCGGGGGTTTTGGGTTTGGAGATTTCCTCCACTCACACATAGTGGGAAACGTTAATCTTAATGTTTGTTTCACCTTTTATATATATTATTCTTTTATTCTTTTACTGGATTGTCAAAAAATGTAAACTTTTAAATAATTCTGTAAACTATTTACAGGCAACGAATTATTGTTAATAAAAAATAAAATAAGTAAATTAATAAATAAATCATATATTAAAAATACCATCACTGTTCCTAGTCTAGTATTACCGTATATGGAATTTTATTTTTTAGGACCGCAAACAAATCAAAGTACCGTATATGCTCCAATAAACGCCGAGTCTCTTATTGTCGCCGGTCTCTAATAAGCGCCTGGCTGCAGAGGGGACACGACCAATAGTAGCCGGTCTCTAATAGTAGCCGGGTCTTTGATATTTGCCTACCGGTACTAGTATAAGCGTCCATATCTTTGTAGTCGTGCATATTACCTTACGGTACATTGCCTTACAAAATACCGCCGAAAAGGTCATTTGACATTGCCTTTAAGATTCGTGCTGTTGAATACGCGAAAGAAACTTCCGATGAGGCTGCCGCCCGTCATTAGCAGTGAAAGGTACAGAAAGACATTGCCATTTATCTTTAACAGTCTTATGTAGCATGTGAAATTCAAATAAAGTAGCTGTTTGTAATATTAGCCGGTATTTATGTGTAAAAATACTGCTTTCTGAAGGTTTTTGTTAATAATGGCCGGCCTCTAATAGCAGCCGGTCTCTATTAAGCGCCGGGAGCCGAGGCTAGTTTTGCAAATAAACGCCGGGGGCCTCTTATGGAGCATATACGGTAATATATTTCGAATGCAAAACCGTTTTATGTATCGATAATTTAGCATTATAATGATAAAACAAATCACTACTGAAAATTAATGCTTTTAAGATATTATTTAAGATGTTCTTAGTTTGAGAAGTTACAGAACTGGTTTTCGTTAATTTCCTTAGAAGAAAATATTCGAAAGTTCGAATTTATATTTTTAGATTTTTTATTATCATTCTTACAATAATGACTTTGATAATGTTTTTTTTTTTTATTATTCGAATTTCGTTTTTTTCTATTTTTTTTTTTCCTGTTAAGTTTCCTATAATTTGGTGTAACACACCTAAAGAAATTTTATCACATGTAAATAAAATAAATAAATAAAACTAAAAAACTATTTTAGACATTTGCTTCTTCAAGTAGGATAAACAACAATGGCTGAGAGCAAGTGTTTACCAAGCGACATCCTAGAACAGCGAGTAGTCAACACTAAACAGAGAGGTCTCGGTACCCAGGCTAATATGAATAACAGTCAGAATCGCAGTGGAGCCTCCGAAGCAAAAATAAACAATAAAAACTCACTAAAAAATATATATATATATATA